>JAYRBT010000472.1:0-60200 GCA_036023395.1 Myiotriccus ornatus | reverse complement strand
CCCAAAAAATAGCCCTTTATTCCCTCAGGGAGCTGGAGGAGCTGCACCCACTGCCGTCTGGTCTCTAGCCAAGGCAGCGCACGCGAAGGAAAACAGTCCTGGAACCCTCCCCGTGGCTTTCCCAGCTCTGGTTTCCATGGAGAGCTTGGCAGCAGGGATGCAGAGGCAGCTCCTTGGAGCAGCATTCCAGCGGAGCCCCCGGGAGGGGGGGGTGTGCTCAGGAGCAGGGGGCTGCCAGCAATCCCGGGAATGCTGCGGCGACAGAGCCGACCAGAGCCCGGGCCTGCTACTGGAAAGGGGGTTGTGTCACCGACGCTGCCGCCTCAGTGGGTTTGGGGGACAGGTACTCGGGCCTGCTCATGGCCACAGTCCTGGTGAAGCAGCGCAGGTTGCCCGTCTTGAGGGCGCACTGGACGGGCCAGAGGATGATGCAGAAGAGGATGACGATGAGGGCGGAGAGGAGGAGGATGCGCTTCCAGTCGTCGCACACCTCGCAGCGGGACAGCCTCCCCACCAGCCCCCTTGGAGGGGCCTCGGGGCTCTCGGGCTTGCTCATGCCCACGTCGATGGAGATGCACGAGTCGGGGTTCTCGGCGTCGTCAGAGGCCCTCCGGCAGCACAGCTTGGTGCCCTCCATCCACAGCACCTTCTCCCGCTGCAGCTCCGGGGGCAGCGTGGCCAGGAGCTCCTTGCTGGTCTCCAGGGCCGGAGCGCCCTCGGCGGGGATGTTGGTGAGCTGCCTGCAGAAGGGGCAGGGCAGCAGGTCCTCGGGCTGGTTGGGGGGCAGCCCCGTGCTCAGGCGGGCCACGCATTCCAGGCAGAAAACGTGGGAGCACTGCAGCAGTTTGGGAGTCTTGAAGGTGTTGTCGTAGGTGTTGAAGCAGATGGAGCACTCCACGGGGGAGGTGGGCTTGGGGGAGGTTGGGTTGGGAGAGCCCGGAGAGCTGGCGGGGGATCTCGCCTTCCTCTTGCCATCTCCCGGGGAGGTGACCACGATGGGGCTGATGGGGATGGGGATCTCACCAGGAGAGGCAGGGGTTGGGCTGGTGGGAGAGTCCGGAGTGCTGGAGTGCCACAGCTGGGAGAAGCACGACATGACGGAGCCCCGGGAGAGGAACAGAGCCCTGGGAGCCTCTGGAAGAGAGGAAAACCACAGCCTTCATTTCAAACAAGGTGGAGACACCCCCGTCACCAGCGCTGCGTTTGACCCCTTAAAAGGACCAGAGAGCAAGTTGGTGGCTTCCACTGCATCCTGAGGCTGGAGTGAGATCCCTGCCAGAGGCGAGAAGCACACCGGGAAGCTGCGTCCCGAAACCTCCTGCACACAGAAGCAAGGAACCCGCCGAGATCCACCACGAGCCGAAGCCTTTGCACCAGGACACCAGCAGGATGGCAGATGGGAGCAGTCCTTCTCCCCGGAATTCCTCCCTCTGGGCACCAAGAACACACAGGACACAGACCTACCCCGGGTGGTGCTCCCCGACACCTGAGCAGGGAGGAGAGCAGAAGACTCCATGAGGGGCCTCGCTCTGGCAATCTATTAGTCTGGGAGGCCCTCAGGGATTATGGTGGCAGCAAGAGCAAGGCCTAAGAGACAGATAACACCGTTCAGGCGTGGGGGTGATGGGGTGAGCCCCTTTGGGGCGCTCAGGCAGAGCTTTGTGCCTGGATCTGCGCTCCTGCTGCAGGTGTGACTGAGGCACCACCCGAGGTCATGCCTGTCCAGAGTGGGATCTGAACTCCCTCGTGTCATGGGAGAGCCCGTGGGAGGGGAGGGAGTAGTTTTATGGCACGGTTTGTCCCGTCCTCGGCACCTCTGGCCTGTCACCGTGACACAGCAAGGCGGGCAAGGTTGGAGGAAATGGCCTTGGGGGCAGAGCAGGGGGAATTCTCTGCTGCTTCCTTGTTCTGATTTCCCTAAGGACACACAGCTCTACCCCCTGCTCAGCCCTGCAGGAGGGTCAGCACCACAGCCTTGCTGCCCTGTGCCCTCTGCTTGGGTGTGCAGGAGGAGCCCCGAGTGGCTGATGCTCCAATTCCAGCCTTACAAATGACTCCAGTTTTTCCATCCACCTCGTTCTCACCTTCAGTTCAGGTTGTTTCACACCAGACCTGCAGCCTCACCAACACCCACGCTCAGCTTTTCAGAGCTGCTCAGTGGTTTTACCCCAAAGCAAGTGTTTGGCTGGAGGAAATTCCTGGTGACAGCCCCGGTGCTGGGACGCCTGGGGAACATTTTTTGGGGATGTGTCACCCAACTAGCCGGGCTTGATTCTCCCCGTTGGGAGATCTGCTGATGACAAGCCAGAAATGTGCAGGTTGGTGCTGTAATTACAGCTCTGCAGACAGGCCAGGAGGGCCCAGTGTGGACCACAGACATATAAAGGTTAATTTAAGGGATCAGAAGGACCAAGTGTTCCTCACATTGCACTAAAATAAATCTCCATTATTTCAGCTTGGATAAGTCTCCCCTCTCAGCTGGCATTGCCAGAGCTGAAACCAGCCTTCAGAACCTCCCTTCCCCTAATCTAAATATTAAATTTGGTGAAGCTTCTCCTCAAGTTAAATTTGGTGCACTTTGCAGCGAGCTGGAATGGTTTTTTAATGTCTTTTTTTTTTTTTCCCCTGGCTCCAGATCTCTGAGCATGTTTAACACAATCTGGCAGATGCTAATGAATTACAAATCCAAGCCTAAGTTGGCACAGAGATGAGGGAAAAACCCCTGGGTTTATTTATTTGTTTTTTGGGGTGTTTGGGTTTTTTTTTTTACTAAATTTCTGTCTCCATCCTCTACACCCAACTCTCTGCAGCTCCTGAGTGCTGGTCAGAGGTTGTGAGCAGTAAAACCAGTGGCAGGAGGCAACCTCAGAAAGAGAGAGCCTGTGCTTACACAAGCTGTGATTTCACAACCCGTGTTATGAAATTAAAGCTGTTCTGTTGAGGGTTTTTACCGCTCTGTAACGTGTCAAAGCAACATCCTGGCAGTAAACTTGAAGTTTACTCACAACAGCTGCTTCGAAACGAAGGGACAAGTCTTTGCCTGCGTTTCTAACTTTGCTGAAGGTGATTGTGACACCGTAGAGGTGTCTTGGCTGCGATAAATTTAGAGGCCAGTTATTTTTATCAACACCTTGCCGTGATGTGGCACCTGGATCAGGTAGTTCCACAGATAATCGAGTTAAACTGGGGAGACACAAAGAGCTGAGCCATGAGACGGGTTGAATTCATGCTCTGCCCCACGGGACACGTCAGCCTCCCCCACTCTGCTCGTGTCTTTTTAACAGAATTGATTGGGGGTTGGGGTTTTTGTTTGGTTTTCTGATGATTGCTTTTTTTTGTTTGTTTCATTCAGACCTCCAATGGTCTCTCCAGACCCTGCTGTTGTTTATCTCCTTTTACCAAATATTTACCTGGGCTTTCCAGAAGCTTCAGGAACACCAGTAAATAACAAAACCAGTCCCGGAGAGACACGTAAACTCAGCAAATAAATTAACTAACTAAACAAAACTAAGTACATAAACAAAACTAAGTACTTCAGGACTGTTTTACAAGTTCTAGAAAACCTCTTTTTACCCCACAAAACCAAAATGATCCCAAGAGTTCTGCTACATCAGGACAGTGGCCAGCACTGTTCCGATGGTCCCCTGCTGGGGATCTGTAACTCAGAGAAAAGAACACCCAGTAAGTCAAGAGGCGTGGAGCAGATTAAAGTCGATAAATACCTGTTCAGGGTGCTGTTAGAAGGTGGAAAGCATGTTCTGGGCTCTTGATTTCTACCCCTGAAGAGTCTTCTCTCCAAGAGGGGCTTTTGTATTTATAAGTGTCCTCTCGGTGTCCCAGATCCGGGGAAGGGGGGGATTTTCCTGGCAAGACAAGTGACCTCCAGGAGCTCCCTGAGCACGAGTGGCCCCGGTGCTGCAATGCAAGGATCTTTTATACCTTCCTGTCTGGAGGTGACTTACCTGCTCCACCTGCCCTTCCCCATCCCCACTGAATCATTCCCTGGCTCCGAGCGCTCCCGCTCGGGCCGGTTCCTGTGACAAACAGGGCAGGCTGGAATGCTCCTGATAAGGGACACCTGCCTGGCTCTGCCTGGGAGAAATGGTTAGTTATTCCTCTTCTCTGACCCTCTGCTCTGCTGGTACATTCTGGTTTTTGAGGTTGTTTGTTTTTTTTTCCTGGTCGTGTTTTCACCTCCCGACAGAAAATTTCACCTTAAAATTTCCCCTCAGAAACACGGTTGTTCCTCTCTTACGGTGCCTCCATAAAACCTAAATCATTTGAAAGTGCCTTAAGAGCAGGCACCAGATTCTGACAGTCTCGTTTCTTGTGATTGGCTAAGGGGGAGAAAAAAATGGTTGCAATAGGAAAACTCAGTATAATTTAAAAGCCTGAAAGCTGGTTATAAATTAATTGAACCACTCTATACAATCTTCTGTCTGCTTTGAGCCCCTCTGCGATTTTTCAGGGCAATACTGTATGGATTGGCAGAGGGGGAATTTCATTCTCTGCAGCTTAACACGGAGAAATATTATTCCAGCTGCAAAGCTTTTGTGGCTCAAAGGACATCAGCCCACGATCCAGAAAAAGAACCAGCAAATTTACATTTGTGGGAGGATAAGGACACAAAAGAGGGGTGGGGGGAGAGAAACAAACATCCAGCATTTATTCCAGCCCTTATTTGTTGCAGACACTGCTTTGCTTTGTTCTGTTTGTCAATAAAACCAACACAGGATGATTGCGGATTTTTTTCAGGAAGTCCCTCCTTTAAAAATGGGTGAATCTCTTGGGACAGAGAACTGTCTAAATCCCACTGATTTTAGTCAGATAGAACTTGCTTTGGATTCAATCATCCTCCATTCCAGGTCACACTTGTCCAAGGAGCTAAACAAGAGAAGCACGTTGAAGCCACCAAAGCTTTAGGATTGGTTAAATTTTAGGATCAAAATTAAGCTTCCTGGCTCCTTCCACAGCAGGTTTGCTCTGGAGCATCTCCATGGGCCGTTCCAGAAGACAAACACCCCAGTGGAGATGCAGGTTTGGAACTAAACATTCCCAGATCTGCATCCCACCCGCTGCAGCTCCGTCCGTGGAGAGCGCAGAGAGCGTGGGAATAACCCCCCCCTGCAGGAGGCTGAGCACCTCGTGGAGCACTCCCGGCCTTCCCACCTATTTATCCCTGGCTCAGGGATGAGTGAGGCTGGCAGCAGCTGACGCAGCAGGATGTTGGATGCAGGGATGGGAATCGGAGCTTTAGGAGTGTCGCTGCCTTAGTCACTGCAGGGGCACACCGGGCTGGGAATCAGCACCATTTCAGCACCACGGCAGGGGGTGTTGCCTCAGGAACACGCTGGGCATCAAAAAATCCTCGGTGTGGGTCCTGCCCTGGAAGTCGGTGGAGGAACAGCAACAATTTGATTTTTAAAGCAAGACACGGGTGCCTTTTAACCCTTTGCCCACTGGCAGGCCGGGGTTGCTGAACTGCCACTGTCAGGGTTTCAGTGTTCCCAAGGGCTGGTTTCCCACCAGGAACCGAGAGCCTGGGGCAAACTGGGCTCCTCCCTCTCCGAGGGATGAAAAGGCACGGCCTTGGGATGACGAGCAGGGCTTGGCTCCCAAAAGTGAGTGGGAGGTTTGCTGTTATTTTTATCCCCTGCTTGGAAGGGAACAGACCTGGCACTGGCACGTCAGGGAGCTGCAGCTGGGCTGGGGTGGATCCCAGGGCACAAGATCTTGGAGCAAAAGCAGGAACAGTGACTTTGTTAACAGTTATTGCACAGCTCAGGTGCTCCTCCAAGGGATTCCCCCACTGCAGGTGCAGGGACGTGCTAACAGCAGCCTGGAAACACTCCTTCCAGACTGATTTTCCATGCAGGAATGAGGATGCCAGGGCTGGGATGCTGAGATGAGATGGAGGAGGTTCAGGTCGCCGCTAAGAGCGCTGGGATCTTGAGCAAAACACTGAATTTTCACAGGTTTCTGGGGCTCGTTTGCTAAATAAATAGGTGATTTTATTTCGTTCAGGAAAATGAATCACAAGCCTCGATTTTTGGTCTGGGTTGTGGACTGAGGTGGAACCTGGGAGGGATGGGTATTGCACAGGGCTGGTCACAGCAGCTCCAGGGAGAGATCTACTGTAGGATCCCGCCTGCAGTGAATAACTGGGATTGAAACATCGACACTTTCAACCCTCAGACCCTTCCCACCATCACCTCTCCTTGTTTTCCCAGCACCAGTGGCCACTGCCACCTCATCCAGGAGTGTGGGTGAAGGGATGAGACCTTCTAAAGGGTTTGGATTCTTGCCAGGGGGATTTAGGAAGGTTTGCCACGAAAAAGATTATTTCTCACAGCAACTGTTTGAGGACAGGACCATTTAAAACTCGCAAGCCAGGGTGAAGAGAGGCAGAGTAATAAAAACAGATGGCTGATTATAGAGTTTTAAGCTGTTTCCTTGGCTTGTCTTTACCTCCACCACTGCCCAAGTATACAACTCTCCTTATCCTCTGTGTAGTTAGTTCAGCTTATCTCAGGTGATAAGTTAAACCACCCAGTAAAAATGGGTGGAAAGAAAAATCAAAATGCACCAAGCACTGAGCAGCAAAGTCCCTCTGATGCCTTTCTCCCTTCAGGCAGGGCTGGCAGGTTTGTGATGTCCCAGCAGCACATCTGGGGGTGCTGCCGTCTCGTTCATGTTTGGGGTGTTTGTTTTTACAGCTCTGATTTGTGGGGGCCACATCCTAAGGCCGTGTTTGAAGACTAGAAGGGCTTTAGGAGGATTTTTTTTGGGGGGGGGGGGGGCTGGGAGAAAAACCTCGAGGGGGGCAGTTCCTGGAGCACAACAGTGTAAAGAGCCAAACCAACCCCTCTGGAGCCTGTGCAGGACAAAATTCTATTCTAACATGTAGTGCTATTCCTATGGGGGGTTTCAAGGAGCTGCATCTTATTTTCAAGGCCAAAACAAATACAGATGTGCTGGTTTTAACTGGCTGAGACCCGGCCTGGCTAAACCCAAGCCCCTGGTGCAACAGGGATAGAGGTCTCTGCAGAGTTAAAGGCAGAGATCATATTTAGATTATATGAGATTCTATTTTCTTAATTATATTTTCTGTTAGCTCCCACATTCACGTGCTCAAAGCCAGTGAAAACACACACACACCCCCCCCAGGTCTGTGGGGTTTGAGCCAGGTCCAGCTCAGCAGCTGAGCTCCCCACCTCCCAGTTATCAGCTGCTAATCAGATGCAGAAGAAGTGGGACCTGGTACTGCCTGAGTTTTACTGATAAACAATTCCTTGGCCTCGAGCTAGCGCTGCTTTTTTGATCCTGCAGCAGTTCCTCGGAGTCAGGAGGGCTGATGCTCCGAGCAATTACTGCTCCAGGGTGGTAAACAGCTCCATTAAGTGATGTTTCCCATCACGGAGCTCTTTTATTTGCCTGAATTCACGTGCAGGCAGCTCCCAGCCGGGGTGTTGGCCTCGAAGTCTTATCATTGCTGCAGTCGTTTGTACCCGGGCTAGACTGGGCTATTTAAATTCCAAAGGATGTGTTTGGGTACTGCCAGGAAAGAGCCAGTGGTGAGTCATCAGATAAGCTGGATGGGAGCTCACTGTGGGACAGTTTTAATGTAATTATATTTTACCCTTCTCTAACTGTTTCTATCAGACAATCTCAAGGCATTTGACAGACACGGTGATTTGAGCCTTCCAGTAACTGTGTTTACAGCTGGGCACGTTTTTACAGCCCAGGCAGAAAAGGGAAATGCTGCTGTGACTTCTGGGCAAGTGGTGCCCCTTGGCAGGGCAGAGTCACTCCCCAGAGCAGAGGGATGAGTCTTTGAACAGCTGATGGGGTGAGAAACACCACCAGAGTTGTGATAAATCATGAAACGGTTCGGGTTGGAAGGGACCTTAAAGGACATTTAATTCCACCCCCTGCCACAGGCAGGGACACCTTCACTAGCCCTGGTTGCTCCAACCTGGCCTTGGACACTTCCAGGGATGGGACAGCCACAGCTTCTCTGGGCAACCTGTGCCAGGGCCTGCCCACCCTCCCAGGGAAGGATTCCTTCCTGACATCTCATCTAAACCTCCTCTCCTTCAGTTTGAAGCCATTCTCTTTTGATCTGCCCCTCCAGTTCCTGAGGCTTCCTTGTAGCCCCTTCAACTCCCGGAATCTCCACTAAGGCAGCCTGAGGCAGATTTAGAGCAAAAACTCCTCCTGTGTGAGCCACAGATCGTGCCCCTCAGGCAACCCCTTCCCCCCCTAGGCGATGCCCATCTCCACTGTTCAGGAGCCACGTGCCTCGGCAGTCTAATCTCCCTCAAACACTGGATCCACCTGGCACCCAGCTTTGCTCTCAATTCCCTGCAGTCACCAGGAAAGCACCACCACGATTAGATAATCATTGCAAGGCGCAGAGGCAATTTCCCTGGCACTCCAGCACTCAGGTGACTGTCACACCTCGGGCCCTGTGACTCAGCCCCTCATGGCCCCGGTGCTCGAATAGCAGGAATAACATCCATTCCCTGGGCATAAGGTCAGCTCCTTTTATTATTTTTTTTGTGTGTGTGTGTGTGTGTCTTCTAGCCCATCATTTCTGGAGTTAGTGACTTGGACTGATGTGGTGGTTAAATCACTGGTGATCCCCGAGACCACGACGAGGAGGAGGTTCTTGGCTTTCCGAGTGTTTGTTCTCATAGTGGCTCGCAAGGAAAGCTGGAGATCAACAGTCATAAACAGTGGCTCAAAGGAAGAGTAAATCCCACCAGAACTCAGGTCTGTGGAAGTATCCCACGGACCTAGCTGGGGTGATGTGAAAACACCCCAGGAGCTGCAGCTCCAGCTCCTTCAGGGGCTGTGGGAGGCTCAAGTGCAGCTGATTTGAGATACAGTGCCCCGGAACCAAAGGAATTACCCTCCCAAACATTAAGGGATGCTCTTCCCACGGAGCAGGGAGGGAACTGCTGTTGCCAGCCCTGGGATAAGCGATCCAGAGGCAGCTGCAGCCATAGAGTGTTGCTGATGGGGGAGAGAGTCATGGAATCACAGGATCGTTTACGTTGGAAAAGACCTCCAAGGGCATCAAATCCAACCATTCCCCCGGCACTGAGCCCACCACTGAACCATGTCCCCAAGTGCCACATCTTTTAAACACCTCCAGGGGTGGTGATTCCACCTCTTCCAATGCCTGACCACCCTTTCCAGGAAGAAATTTTCCCCCATGTCCGATCTAAAACCGCCCTGGTGCAACTTGAGGCTGTTCCCTCTTGTCCTACGGCTTGGGAGCAGAGCCCGACCTGGGTACAACCTCCTTCCAGGGACTTGTAGAGAGCAATAAAATCCCCCTTTTCTTGTCCCCGAGGCCTCCTTTTGCCCGGGCTGAGCAGCCCCAGCTCGCTCAGTGATGGAGGGGGAGGGCAGAGCTCACGGGCTCTCACCAACACCTCAGTCGCGGGTTAATTGCCCGGGTGATTGTCCCAGCTCGTGTTCCTGCGGAGTTACTCACTTCCCGGTGACATCACGAGCTTGGGAAACGGCCTGTGACGTCAGAGCTGAGGAGGGAATGTCTGCAGGGACCTCCTGCTGCTCCTCTCCGGGGACTTTTCCTTACCTAACAATCCACCTGCCCTCTGCTGGCAAAATTCCCCCCCTTCCCGCGAGTGGGATGTGCTCTGCTGGATTTGCACCTTGGCAGCCAAGCGGATTCCTCACCCCCACGGCAGGAGTGGTTGGCGCTGCCCCAGAGCACATCCAGGCAGGATGGGGGTGGTTGGGGTGTTAATTCATCCCACCAGGGGCACTTTCTGGCACACCAGACCCGAATTCCAGCGTGTGGCTCCCCATGGAAAGGACCTGCTGGGGGGGGTGAGGAGGGACAGAGTGCCCTGTGGTGTCTGTGGTGTCACACCCTGAGTGTTCTCTACCAACACTGACCTTTCCAGGGTTACAAACAGCACATTTTGAGTGGATCCCTTGTTGCTTTCTTCACCCCACGGGAATCCACCAACTTGAGATGGATCTGATGACTGACAGACTTTCCCAGCAACCTCCAGGGACAAGGGTGACCTTAAACCCTTTGTTTCCGTCCTGCTAATGGCATGGAGCTGAAGGAGGAGAGGTTTAGATCAGATTTTGGGAGGAAATCCTTCCCTGTGAGGGTGGGGAGGCCCTGCAGGAATGACACCATCACACTGAGCTCGGCAGAGGGTTGTGGGATTTGTCCCTCTGCAAATAAAGGCAAGGCAGAATCCTTGCTGTGTGTGTGTGATAAAACACAGAGGAACAGGGTAATATTTGCATTCACAGTGCAAAGCATTTCCCATCTGTTCCTGCAACACTAACGCAGGTTTACATAGAAAATGCAAATGTTTGTGGCTTTGGTCGTTGGGTTTGTTGGTTTTTTTTACACTCGATTCCTTCAAGCCTAAATCCTCTGCTGAACAACAGCTACTTGCAGGGAGTTCAGTGGGAAATGAGGATGCTCAGCAGCCTCTGGGAGCAGCCCTTTGGCTCTGCCTCATGCCCTGCCACTCATTCTGAGTGGAAAAACTCCATGAGGAGGACGAGCTCTTTGAAAGCTGAGCTGTAATTGCTGCATATTCTCCACGGAAATCCCCTGTCTGGTGAGCAGGATGAAAGATTGAGTCCTAGATGGTGGATCTGAGGTAGCAAAGCCTCAGAGGCCTGGTGCAGAATTCCATTTTCAAGGACAGCACGTGGATGTTACACCACCCGTGCCTTGGAGATCCCTCCTACCACCGCTCCATCTCCAGGAAATATATCAGTGAAGGGGAGTTGAACCCTCTGGTTTAGCTGAGGACCTTCCTGTGAGAGGGAAATATCTCACTGAACAAACTCAGGCTTCCCATCCCTCAGGCTGGAGCTGGAATCACCCAGGCAACACCCCCCTGGAAGCAGGGGGGGAAGGTCAACACCTGGATTTAGTTAGTCCTGGAGTAAATACAGTCCTCACTGATCAGAGCATAAAGCGAGAGAGGAGCTCCTCTGGGGAGACTTTGATGTATTTTTAATGCACCTGATGCAGACAGTGAAGTGTTTCAGCAGTGGGTGTGACATTAACAGCTACATTTGGGCACCAATTTGCTTCTCCTAAGTGCCAGCTTAAATATCTGTACCACCAACACGGAATAAATAATCGAGCTCCTCAATCCTTCTGGCCCCCTCTTGCTAAGGATCAATATTATGATATAAAATGTTTTGGTTTGTGGTTTTTGGGTTTTTTTTTTTTGAGGAACAAGCTTCTCCTGAAGGCCTTTCTTTTCCACACCTTGTGCCTCCTGACCTGGGAACAAGCCTAAGTCAGGCTTGCCACAGTTTTCACCGGGGAAATAAATCTTGTCAGCGCTGCAGGTGCCAGGAGGGGACAGGTCTCTGTACTCTGGAAGGGCTTTTGATCCAAGCTGACACCAGGGAGGCAGAGACCAGGAAAAGATGTAGGAACAGCTCAGTGAGCTGTGACAGTGGAGGCAAAAAAGGAAGCAGAAAACATGTGTCTCGTGCTCTGCGGATTTGAGAGGTGCACGAGGAATCCATCCGGTCTGAGGCACACAGGGACGCTCCAAGCGTTCGTTTGGGGAATTCCTGTTGGTGTGGAGCACTTGGAGGATTGGATCCCACCCCCCACGCCCCAGGAAACGAATATACAGCTCGTTTCAGCCTGGCTTTGGTTTTCAAACGGGGTTTATGACAGGGTTTTTGTTTATAAGGAGCGGCTGAAACTCCTTCTGCCCTCCGGGTGTCACCTTGAGCCGGGGTGGCCTCCGGCAAGTGCCACATGCCAGGATGGTACAGACGGGATTTCAGGGCCGTGAGTGGGTGCGTGGGAAATTGCTGGTCCCTCTGCTCACGTCCTGTGTGTGCAGGGAGGCACTTTGCAGGTTCCCAGCCCCGGATAAACACCCCCCTGCCTCCACTCTCCTGCCCCCAGGGGATGGCCAAGGAATATCCTGGTGGGAAAGGAGGAGCAGAAAGGTCTAGGGATCTCAGTTCCCAGCACCCAGGATGGATTGGGGCACCATTAGGATGGAAACAGCTGGTGGCAGAAGCTCCACGAGGTGCCAATGCCCCCCCTCCAGGATCCCCTCTGGATCCCCTGAGGGATCCATCCCCAGAGCTTGGCAGAGCCATCATTAGAACATTCCTTCCCCATCACCCATCCCATCCTCAGTTCCCGAGGAAAATGCTGAAAATGACACCAGGATGAGGCTTTGGCTTTGTCCTCTGAAGGGTTCAACACACCTTTCCATGAACTGGCAGATGAATTCCTTAATTTTTTATACTGTGTCATATGGATTTGCCATATTCTTGGTCATGCTTTTCCCTGGGTCTAGTTGTTTATTTTTCCTTGTCTTTATCAACATTCAAAGACTCATAGAATATCTCATTTATTTTGTTTATTTTACTTATTTATTTGTATTTACTGTGAAGAAAGTAGTGTTTAAATACTGGTGGAATATTTAAATATGGAAATTATGTGTTGTTTATGGACCCAGAAAACATGGAATAATAGGTTTAATAGATGGTAAATAAAAGAGAAGGGAGGGAAAGGGAGAAATAATTGCATCTCTTGCTTAATATAAAGCAAGCAGAGGGTTAAAAAAATTCCATATGAGAAGTGATTAACAAGCTCCTGCAGGTGTTCCCATTGAGTGGATTAATTTGGGAGGACTGGAGTACAAATAGGAATTCCCAGGGCTAGGAAGGCTTTTTTTCATCCTTATTTTGTGTCTTTTTCTTCATGAACTGAAGACAGGCTAGTGCTAATCGAGCTCTGGGAGATTAACTCGAAGAAAGTGAGCTGTAATTCTGCTTTTGATGTCCCTTCACGCCTTCTGTGACAGGCTGGGAGCTGCAGGATGGAAGCTGGAGGTGACTTCGGTTTTCTGGAAGTTTTGTCGCTCGGCAAAGCCTTGTGGAAAAGAGCACGAAGTCGTCATGACTGATCCTTCAAAGAGCATTTCCTCTCTGCTCCGTGTGTTGGGAAGCCAAACTTGGTGCCCAGGTTACTTTCTATAAGCCTCTCTTGCCAGAAGCTGAACTAATTTCAATCAAACCCTGAATTTTAAAGCCAGCAGTGGATGATTTCTGCTGGCGTTCAAGACAACAGCTGAAAGCTGAATTTGTGGCAGGCTGGGAATGCAAAAGTGAAGGTTTGGAGAAGAGGTAATGGCTATTTTTCTGGAGGAATTCTGTTCAGCTTTGAGCTGGGAGAATAACTAGAGAGCAAATTGCTCTGAGCTTTAATGGAGAGAGGCAGAGATAGCGATCTGAGCCGGGCTCTTCTCAAACACCCTGGTAATGACTGACTTGCAGAAAAGTAATAAAAAAAAAAACCCTCCAGCCTCCTTGTTCTCTCTGCAGCTCCTTGTTCCCTGCATGCCTTTGGAATTAGGCTGTGAATTTCCTGGATATGAGAGGGAGCTTTACAAAGCTTGCTGAGGAACGGAAAGCACGAGCCCCCCCCCGGGGGGACGGGTTGATAAATGGCACAAAGCTCCCAGTCCTGGAAGTGCCATCGAATTCCCCAAATTCGGGGCTGGCCAGGAGCCTCCAGGCAGGAAATCCTGTTGCGTAAATCTGTTTCCTTGTGGCTTCCCGTGCTGGAATTTTTCTGCAGGAACAATCCAAGCCCTTGGTGCTGTGGGGGACTGAGGGAGCTGAGGTGACCAGAGCAGGGATTGTCCCCCCGTGCTGGGGCACCTTCAGGGCTCTGTCCAGCTCTGGATCCTTCAGTCCAGGAAGGACATGGAGGGGCTGGAGCGTGTCCAGAGGAGGGAAGGGTTTGGAGTATCCTCTGAGGAGCTGGGGGGGCTCAGCCTGGAGAAAAGGAGGCTCAGGGGGGACCTTCTGGCTCTGCAACTCCCTGACAGGAGGGGGAGCCGGGGGGGTCGGGCTCTGCTCCCAGGGAACAGGGACAGGAGGAGAGGAAAGAGCGTCAAACTCTGCCAGGGGAGGGGCAGGTTGGACATCAGGAGGAATTTCCTCATGGGAAAGGGTGGTCTGGCATTGGAAGGGGCTGCCCAGGGAGGTGATGGAGTCCCCCCCAACCATCCCTGGAGGTGTCCAAGGAAAGGCTGGACATGGCCCTCAGTGCTCTGGGCTGGGGGACAAGGTGGGGATGGGGCACAAGGTGGACTCAGATGTCCTCTCCTACTTTAATGATTCTGTGATTCTGGTTTCTTGCTGTGTCTTGGTTTAGTCCTTGCTTGCCTGTTCTCTTGGGTGCTTTTCAGAGTTCCTGAAGCCAGGCTTGCTCTCTCCACGTGCTTTCTGCCTGCCCTGGGAAATGTGTGCTGAGTTTTGAGCCGCTTTTCCTCCGACTCAGCAGCTGAACCTTCTGTGAGCAGAGCACAGATGTGAAAGGGGGGCTGATAAAGGAGGGGTGCACCGAGCTGTGGCTGTGGGAAAAGGCAGGAGTTCACCTCACTCCCGATTAAAGGAGTTCTCCAGCAGATTTTCCTCACCCTTTGGAAGCTGTGCTGCTCTGAGGATGGCTCAGGGATGACTGGGATGCCCCAGACTCCTTCTCATATTGAAAGCACTGGGATATTTCTGGTTTTGCATCTACACACACATATATAACACATATTATATATATATATAAAGCAATATATGCCTGTATTTTATGATATATATAAAAAATTAAGCTGTTACCTCCTATTTCATTGCTCTAAGAAACTGCTGGGGAGGTAAAAATACACACTTGGCAGATTAGATTAATTGCTGGACTCAATCTTTTCCACCCTAAATGATTCTGTGTGGCAGATTTGTTGAATAGTCGTGTTCTCCAGCGGCCCAAATACCCTCAAAGCCCAAACTCCCTGGAGAGCAGTGGAATTCTGCGTGCTCCAGGAAATCAACCTGTCAGCAAGGAAAGAAACCAAACCAAAGCAACGAAAAAAAAAACCCTGAAACCTCTGGGGCTGCAGAAAGGACGATGCTTTTTAAAACACAGCAAGTTTTCTGACTGCCCAAGGGCATTTCCCTCGGCTTGCTGCCGTTCATCCTGCCCGCATTCCCGTGGTTTTCCCAGCCCCCGATCCGTGCCGGCGCTTCTGATTCCTGGGACACCTGTGCAATACCTCGAGCTCCTCGAAACTCTTTTTGCTGCCATCGATTTTTTTCATTTGGTGCTTATCAAGCCAAATGAAAAATCCTACCAAAGCAGAATGCAATTTACTTTTTAATAAACCTCTCAATGGAAGTCGATATATCACAGAGAATTCTCTTTTCTTTTTTTCCGAGGGGATAGTAATTAAAGCTATATATTACTGGAAGCATTAAAGATTTAACACACTTTTAGGTATGTTTATAAAGCTCACATTTAATCTTTGGACTCACAGCAAGAGTGATTTTTTTTTTTCCCCCACCCCTTTTTTTCTCCCTCCCTCCCCTTCTCCCCAGGTCTAAGATGGTGGAGAATGTTTGCAAAGCAACATTTAAACCTCATTAGCTGTAATTCGTATAATTATCGTGTTTGATAAATTTCCCTTCGACTAAACAGGCAGAAATAAAGGTTTCATTAGGAATGATGAATATTTATATTGGTTTTCTTTTTTCACCTCCTACCTTTGCTTGCTTTGCAAATATTTACATAGGAAGACTCTGGTTTGCTTTATGATAAAGGAGAGGGGAAATGAATTTATAATATTACGTGTATAATTTGCAGAATACAACTTCTACTAGAGAAGTTTAGTTCACAGGCATCATAAATAGACAGGAATCTTTTCCATGAACTCACAGGAATAGTTTAAGTGGAAAGTCAAGATATCTGGGAGGGAGGGCAAAGGCAAGATAAAGGTGATGAGCAACTCCCAGCATGTCTAGGTGAAGCCTCCAAGGTTTTTTTTTAATTTGAATGCCACAAGCCTTTTGTCAGCCCGGCAAAACATCCGATTTAAATGAGCAGTTGAGTCAGAAACGCCAAATTTAAATGTGCATGTGCTCCAAAGTGGGAGAGGAGCAGCCCTGGAACTGGGGACGGGGCTGGTCCTCATAGACATTGAAAACAGCAACGGGTTAAGGGGGAAAAAGAAACCACATGAAAAGCCAAACTAATGGCAGACCTGGCAGAGCAGACTCTTGCCTGGGGTGCAGGTTTGTGGTTCGCAGGTGTCTGAGAATTCCTTACAAAGGATTTACCTATCAGAGTGTCACACTGAGCAGAGCAAAGATATTTCACTCCTGTGCAGGAATTGTTCTTAAAGAATCAAACCACGAGCCCAGCCAGCACTTTGGACAGTAAACACCAGCATTTGTTTCTGTGTTCTCAACCCAAAGAAGGTTTCCCATCAATATTTTGTGCTTCTGACCTTGAAGTTTCGGACTTGTGTCTATTTTTTTTGGTGTTTTTCAAACTGGAGCAGTTTCTGTTTCGGTGCAATGTTCTTATAAACAGCTGATTGGATTTCTTGAACTGCTTCTTGTCCTCGTGTGCTTTTAGCTGCAGTCCTTTCTAGCTGAATTTCTCGGGGTAAAACTTGAACTCTGCCTGGTTTATCTTAAACCCAGGCTCACAAACTGCAGCAAATGGAAAAGCACTGCTAAGTTTGCAGTGTGAAGCGAGCAGGAGGAAGGGAGCAGAGGGTGGTTCTAACCCGGCGGGGGAAAAAAAGGACTTTAATTCTTCTATGATAAATTATAGGACATAAGAATAATTTATTGTTGGGTTTGATGCCTTTTATTCGTTATCAGACTCTGTGTAGCCTGTGAATTGCTCATCTCCTCCCCTGCTGTAACCCAGGCAGCTCTTCAGCCCATCTGTTGTTTTCTTTGGAACTCTGGAAACATCTCCTTTATCCATCAAGCCTGTGACTGCTTTTCATTTATTTCCTACTTCTAAACTTTCAGGATGAACCACAAAAAGCAGCTGTGAGTTCATTGTCCTTTCTTAGAGCATTGTCTTAAGGGTAAAAACAAGTTAAAAGGCAACTTGTAAATAAAATACAGGTTGTAAGTCGAGGGCTGGGCGTGTTCATCCAGGCAGTATTAAAAATTTTAGCTTAATAATAATAATAATAATAACAGCAGAGGGAGTTGCTTTCGAGAGCTGCTTTTTTAATTGATCTGGAATTCTAGGAATCAGGAAATGAAAGAAATACACTGGGAGCAGAAGATCTGAAGCCAAGGGCTTTGCTCGCTCGGAGCATCTCCACGGCCGTAAATACCCCCCCACGTTTTAGTTCAAATGGCTCTTGTTTGAAACATCATCCTCTGGCTGATGTGAAAAGAGGGGGGAGGGGGGGGGCTTTAATTCCCATAAATCACACGAGGAATCCTCTTTGTCAATTAAACAGCTGGAAGTAATCTCAGAGTGACAAGTGTTAAAGTGCCTCAATCCAGGCAATTACACGGGTGATCTCCCCTCTCTCCTGAAGGGCCGTTCCCGGGGGCAGGAATAAGCCAGGAGGTTTTCCCAGTTCACAGAAATCCTGCCGGTGGATTAACAGCCCATAAAATGCTGGCAGGGCCGAGTCATCCTCCTGACAAGGCAGGTGAGGTTTTTACTTCTCCTCTGTAGGTCAGATCTGCTCCGGAGCAGAACTCTCTACTTGGCTTTGGAAAATCACAGGATGGGGAGGAAATCTTTGGGAAAGGGGGGTATTTCCCACCTGTGGGAATTTTTATGTTCTTGTTGAAAACAGAAAGGTTTTGATCATTTTTTTTTCCCCAGCTTTTCCATCATATTGATGCAAATCTGCCAGTAGATTTTTATCATCGATTCGAAAAAGTTTAAACCTTCCTAATTCCCGTTTGGATCCAACCTTTGGAAGCATCGATATGGACGATGGAATCACATGGAATCAGTGCTTGCCTGGTGAAGAGGAACCTGGATGTTTGAGGTGGGGTCATTTAGGGTCATCCCAGCTGAAGAGACGAAATTCCAGAGCGGAAGATCAAAAATCACGGAATGGTTTGGGTTGGGAAGGACCTTAAAGATCAATCAGTTCCAACCCCCAGCCCCACAAACTTCTGCAGAGGTTCATATCCCACAGATATTCCGGAATTACCCCGCAGAAAATAATGGATATGAGCAAAAAGAGGGATTTTTTTGTCCTTTCCCACAGCCTGGCATGGAGTCGGTAATTAGATCTGTAATTAGTAACACACAATAATAGTTGTTTTGTTTATTTGGAAGCAATTTATAATTCCCTGTCTACAAAAGGAATGTTAATTATTCCTTTGATGATCTCACTGGGTCCCTTCCAGGTTAGGATATTCTGTGATTCCACGATTAATTTTGACACCTTTTCTGCCAACATCCCTTGGAAGAGATGTCTGGACATGTGAGAGAAAACCTTGACAAACAGGCCAGGAAGGAAAAATTCCATCAGTGAGATTGAATTATTGCTTTAAAATAATATAGAGTTGACACACGTTGAAAATATTTCATTGCTTTTTTAAATTGTTGGAGTAGATTGAACTTTTTCTCGCAATGGAACTTTTTTTATCTCCCGTTTTTCCCCCTCCACCCTCAGCCTGGTAAAAGCTGTTTGAACCGCATTTCCCACTGATTTTTCTCTTTTATTCTGGTAAAATAGGTGTTCTTAAGCAACAACTTGGTTTTGAAGGGCTGCACTTGGGTTTTAGAGCTGCAGTGGCAAAAACTGTGGGAGCATCTAGGAAGATATTTGTTGTATTTATTATATTTATTCATTTATTTGGCCAGCACCTGCCATTGCTCCCCAGCAGTTTTATTTCACAGCAGTGCTGCCTCAGGAATTATGAAAAATGAAACAACTTTAACAAAACCCCCCAACACCTAAAATATAAAACAACTAAAAAAAAAACTAGTTTTGTCTCTCCACGTGCAGGATTTTTTGCCTCATAAATTAAGATGTTTGTTGACTCTAAATTCAAATCTCACCATTTTTCCCCCCCCTTTCTTTCCTCATCCATAAACCTGGAAGCAGCAGATCTTGCCCTGCACGTGTTGTGGAGGAAGATGCTGAGTTTTACAGTGGAACTGGTTATGGGAAATGTAATAAATGTGTCTGTCGAGCCCTCAACTATTCACAGGATTTAAAGCACAAACTCTCCCAGGGGCTGAATCCACCGGGGCGAGAAAAATTCCACTCAACTGTCCTGTTTTGTGGAATGCCTGTGGAAGGACAGGGGTGGGAAGGGATCCCAAAAAATCTTAAGGAGCCACAGGACAAATTTCAAGTGACACATTTATGGAATAAAGCAAAGCACAGCTGAGAAAAGGAGGAGATAAACGTGTTTTCCTGGCTCTAAAGGCATTGTAGGGTTTAGAGCTCGCCAGCAGAATAAAAGGGAGGAGGTTTAATCCGTGAAGAGATAAGGAGGAATCTTGTATTGAGAGGAAACAGTGCTTTTAACTCAAAATACTTTGTCACAGCGTAATTTGCTGTGTGTTTTGCACCCAGCAACTCTTGGAATTCAAAGGCTTTTCAGAATGGCTTGAAGTGCTCTGTTAATGTGCAAATGCAGTTCCGAGGAACAGCAAATGAACCCAATTATGATAATTCTCCTGCAGCTTCAGCACTTTTCGCTCTCTGTGTGTTTACCAGAAGCTGCATTTTGTGTTCAGTGGGTGCCACAAAGAGCAGAAAGCAAAGTCTGTCCACCCACTTTCATCTCTCTGGAGCAAAGAGGGAACTGAATTAAAGCACCAGAGTGCACCGAATTACATCAGGCATTCCAGCTCTGCATCCAAAGCCCAGGGAAAAGTTATTTCCCCCTGATTTCCCCAGCCTTGAGAATAAACAGCGCTCAGTCTTTCCCTGGGGTTCTGCTCTGAAACATTCCACCTGCTTTGGGAGAGAAGAATCCCAGTAAAATGAGTTTTTTCTGCAGTGCCACACTGGGAGATTTGCCAAGAGCTGCATTTCGTCTGCACAGTTACACACATGTTCACCAAAACTGCTCAGCAATTGGCTTGGTAAGTATTTTTGTTCCTATCGCTGCAGTTTCTTCCTTACTGGATAAAACGTTTCCATGCGTGGTCCAGGAACTGATGCTGGGCTTTGTCTATGATATCTTTATTTTAAGCTCGTCACAAGATGTACTGATGCCTCAGACTTGGAAAACATTTTCATTCTCCTCTTCAAGAGGAGGCAACCTGAGGGAAAGTGAAGATTTTGGGTCAGAAGTGGAACTTTCACGTTGCCCTGTGTTTCAAGTCCTAGTTTCGCTGAGAGATTTGCAGGAATTTTCCTGCCCTTTCTGCTGGAAAATTCCAGCAGCAGTTGGTAACTGGGAGAGGGGAATGAGTAGGTGACAGGCGGGGTGATGCTCCTGTCCTTCTCAAGGCTTCCCTTATAAAATCATGGAATTGTTTGGATTGGGAAGGACCTTAAAGACCATTTCAGCCCTCTGGGATGGGCAGAGACACCTTCCACTGGACCAGGTTGCTCCGAGCTCCATCCAGCTCAGCCTTGAGCACTTCCAGGGATGGGGCATCCACACCTGGGCAGCCTGATCCCTCCTTTCCCGGAGATCCCCCGGATTTCCAGGATTTGCGGGTTCCCAGGCCCCGCAGCCTCCTCCCTCCCGCCGCGTCAGCGTTGCCAGGCAACGCCTAAAATGGCGGCGCCCGCGCAAGGCCCGCCGGGAGTTGTAGTCCAGCCGCCCGCCGCCCCCGCGTCCCGCCCGCCGCGCGGGACTCGCTCTCCCATCACGCCCCGCGGCGCCGCGCCGAGCGCCCAGCGAGCGCCTTTACCTGCGGGCAGCGGGGCACAGGTGGGGCGCGCCGCGGCGGTTGCTGGGAGTTGTAGTTCGAGGCGGAGGCCCAGCTAAGGGAAGCGGGGCGGCGGGCGGCGGCCGCGGGACTACAACTCCCAGGGGGCAGCGGAGGCGGCGGGCAGGGCGCCGGCGGAGGGCGGGGGGTACGAACGGGAACCTCGGCGGTGCTGGCGCGGTGGGGGCTCAGGTGAGGCGGCAGGTGAGGAGGGGCAGGAGGGGCAGCAGGAGGGAGCGGGCACGGGAGGTGATCCTCCCCCCCGCCCCGGGGCGGAGAGCCCCGGGCGGTGCCCCATTGTTCGCGGGGGTCCCGCGGTGGGATTGGGTTTGCCGAGTGTGGGGGGGCGGGGGGGGGGGAATTCCTGGGGGGAAAAGCGTGTCCCCTCCTTCCTCCCCGATGCTCCGGGTGGGGAGGGCGGGGGTGGTTTGGGGTGAGGGTGAAGATGGGCAGAGTCGCCCCTCGTTGGCTCCTGGTCCTTCTCGTCACCCCCTGAAACTCTGGGTACTTTATTTCCCAGTAAACCAGCTCAGTTTTTTTTCCCGACCTGAGATTTCTGGGGGTTGTGAGAATTTGGTGTTACTGGTTTCGTTTCTTTGGAGGTTTCCTTTTGTTGCTTTTGTGTGTTGTTGTTTTTTCCCCTAAACTTCCACCCAATACACGCCTCAATAACACTGATTTTTTTGTTGCACCGTTTTGGGGTTAAAAAGGCCATTACAAACATTGGGGTTGTTTGTCCGGAGAAGAGGAGGCTCTGGGATGACCTAATTGTGGCCTTCCAGAGCCTGCAAAAAAAAACATGGAGAGGGACTATTTACAGGGGCTGGAGTGCCAGGACAAGGGGGAATGGCTTCACCCTGGCAGAGAGTAGGGTTAGATGGGATATTGGGAAGGAATTATTTACCTGGCACGGGATGCCCAGGGAAGATTCCCCATCCCTGGGAGTGTCCAAGGCCAGCTTGGAACAACCTGGGCTAGTGGAAGGTGTCCCTGCCCATGGCAGGGGGGTGGGACTGAATGACTTTTAAAGTTCCCTTCCCACCCAAACCGTTCCACGGTTCTGTGATACGCCCCTTTTTCCATCTTTCCCTCTAGCACACTGGTTCCTGCTCTCGGTTTTTCGGGCTGCAACTACTGTTGTAACAGTAAAAGTTGGTGTTGATGAGTGTCTGCCTAAGGGCAGGTGTGCAGCAGCTTCAGGTGGATCCCACTGGAGCGGGAGGTGTGTGGATTTAATTGCTGGTTGCATAATCCTGGCGATGGAGGGGGGTTCTTTTCACCTGGGGCACGTTCAGAAAGCTGGAAAAACGAGTCCTCCTTGAGCTCTAATTTGATAAAAGATTGTTTTGTTCCCTCTCTGATGTTCTGCCACGCAGGTTTGTTGGGAAACAGTTGCAGTGTCGGGGAGGAATTAGCAGCTAAACCGCAAACCTCAGGGGTTTGGTGTTCCCTGAGGAGGATGCAGAGGGACTCCTGTGTGCCTGTGAGCTGGTAAGTGAGAGTTTAAACCTTTACAGCCTTCTGAGACTGCATTTTGACCTTTCTGCTCTCAGGATTAATTCAGGGCACGTCAGAATTAAGAAGGCTTTGTGTGTGGAACGGTTTCAAACTCCGACGTGCTGAGGGAATTACGAAACCACCTGAAATTCGGGCAAGGTTTCTTTTTCCAGGTACCTGAAGAAATAAATCCCCTTGATCAAAATAAAAAAAAAAAAGCTCCAGCAACACTTGAAGCAAGAAAGATACTGCTAATACAGCAGAAATAATGGATACACAGAAACCTTAGGCAAAGAGATAAATTAAAAGAGTGGGAGGAAAAAAAATCTTCCAGTGCTTGGTGTTCACAAATTGTTTGTGTTCCTTTTCAAAAGCAGCCAGAGGAAGAATTCCCTCAGTGGATGTGTTTCACTTGTGTGTGTGTGTGTGTTGTGGAGCTGACAGTGATTTGAGGTTTGTTTCAGATGGGAGAACTCTGGTGTGAAATCCGTGTTTGAATCGAGGCGTCTGCGTTGGCTCCCGAAACGCAAACACTTCCTAATCTGGGCTCTGCTTCGTGCATGCCATTATCCCTTCTCCCACAATCCAAAGGGAAAACCCTGCCAAGACGTGAAATGTGGGGTTTTTTTAATGCTAAATAGCTTCGCTGGGGGCGTTTGATCCCGATAAAATTCGCGGATCGCGGAATCATGGGATGGTTGGGGTTGGGAGGCACCTTGAGGATCATTTTGTTCCCCACCTTCCAGCCTGGCCTTGGACACTTCCAGGGATGGGGCAGCCCCAGTTTCTCCATGCCAGGGCCTCACCATCCTCGCAAGCAGGAATTTTTTTCCCCAATTTTTAATCCAAACCTGCTCTCATCCTTCATTTCCAAGCTAAAACTTCAGCTCCTCTCAGACAATATATTGAATACCTTGCAGGCTTTAGGGCTTTTTTTTTTTGTTTTGCTTTCTAAATTTAAAATCAGGCTCTAAAATATCGACCCAGTGATGTTTGATTGTGGCTGGAAAGCAATAAAAGAGTTGTGTTCTTTCCATGGTTCTGAACAGTGAGGCCAATTAACTGCACAAATCCCTGCTGGAAGTTGCTGTCTTGGAATCCTGCCCTCGATTTACTCCCTGACTTGGAGGTCACAAGCTCTTTCCAGGAGCTGTGGTTTTTAGGAGCACTGTGCATGTTTTTCTTCTTGTTGCATTTAAAGGATACAGATGCTGAAGGCTGATATTTTTCATGTGAATTATCCTTAGAAAAAAAAAGGCAGATATTTAGTATAACCTTCGTGGCTTGAATTCCTTCCTCGTGCAGAGAGAGTTCTATATTATTATATATTATTATAATATGTTATTATTCTAGTTCTATAGTAATAAAAATATATATCATGTCAATAGGCTGCTAATTTTTACTGGTTGATCAAGAATCCACCAGGATGTGAAGAACTAATTCTGGGAGTTGAAGTGAAATATAAATCGGGTAAAAATACAACATTTCTCTCATGTTTAGGAGCTTTTAAAGCAGCTTGTTCAGCCCAGCTTTCCCTTCCCAGCCAAGCAACAACCTGTGTAGATACATATCAAGCTCAGATATTGCCCCTTCTGTCATGGAAATAAAAAATATTGGCTGATGGTTTGAGGGCAGATTGATCCCACGTCCCATTTGTGCTGGAACAGCTGCAGGGAAGATGTCCTGGATTGTGGCTGGGGAACAAATTCCTGCCCATCAGTGCAGCAATATTGGTGATTGGTGACCTGAGTTATTGCAGGGATGGAAATGCAGCCAGCACTGAGCTCATGCTGCACGGCTGCATCCCCCAAAAAGGAGGATTTGGCACCTTAAAGTGGTTCTTTTCCACAATTATTTGATCATTTAGCACGACTTGGGCATGGAAATTACCTTGCTAGGTAAGAAGGATATATTGTTTGAATAAACCTGGCTTTTCTTAGTGTTTGCAGCTGTTATAATAATCAGGTATTGGCAAAAAATCTGTGCAAATCATCCCAATCAATGAAAAAACTTATTAGCAAACGTTATTTCCAACTTCAAACCGTTTTCCCTGGAGGAATTTTTTTCGGCAGCCAAAGGAGCAGGATCTCATTTCTGAAGGGAAATCGTAGAAAACTGATGATAAGACAAACCCTGTGCGTGTGTCTAAAATTGTTTCAATATTAAATAATAATTAGCAAACCATAATTAACATTATTTTGCTTAAATTGGAAAGGCCAGGACAGTGCAAGGTCTTCCTGCTCTGCCCCAGATTAGGAATGAGCTGGAACAGCAAGGCTGGAGTGTGGGTTTCAGGATTTTCAGCCCTTGATCTTGGAGCTTTCACTGATACCAGGGGATAATAAGAAGTTTTCCCACCGAGCTGAACTAATCTTATTTTGAAGTTTGAAGCTCTAAGTGGTTTAAGAAAAAAAAAACCCATCCGGAAATGAATCACAGAACTGCTCAGTGATTTTTGTTCTTCAGAAGAAATCAACCTGCCAAGGGTCATGATACAGTAATTTCAAACACAGCCAGTGGGTTTCCACTGAGCAAAAATAGTAACAAATTTCAGTTTGTGAAATGAGTCACTAAAGGAGTTTTCCCTGACAGTTGGAGGCTTTTTTTTTAATCTCGCTTTGCTCTGGTTTGAGGGCCTTCTCTGTCCCCATGTTTGATTTCTAAGGAGGGAGACTCATTTTCCTAAATCCAGGCTGCTGGTTTTATCTAGAATAAGAAAGGCAGGTTTTTCCTAAACCCAGACTTCTGAGCCCAACATTCTGTGGAGCAGAGAAGGGGCAGATTTCTGTGTGGACGCTGCAGATCAAACGCGATGTGGCGCCTTGGATTTCAACCAAACATTTACTGATTGATTTCTATTTATTTACCTATCCATTTATGTATTTCAACCAATTTAATGCCAGAAACACGGAGCTGGGTGGAGTCAATCCGAGGTGCAGACTGACCCCAACACTCTGTTCCAACTCGGGAAGGTCACGTCTCCGAAATAAACTTAATTAACGCCCGGGCTTCATTAAGGCTTCACACCTCGTTAATGCTTCGTGGCTGTGCTGCCAGGGGAGAAGTGAACCGCAGTGGTGCCTTTCCCGGGTGCTCTGTGCTCCGTGTGCTGCTCCCAGTCCATCCCAGTTCCCGTGGAGCCCTCGACTGGGGGTTATCACTGGTGGTGCCAGGCAGGAACCGCTCGTGGCAATGCCCATTGATTTTTCAGATCCGGGGTGTGGAATAACCTCTGCGTGGCCCAGTTTGGAGCAGGCTGATAAGGCTCCTTGTTTCTTAGCAACCCCAGCTCTGCCACAGCCAGGAACCTGCCCTTCTGCAGCTGCAGGGGAGAATTCTGAATGTCTCAAAATCAAATCTCCAACCAAGGTAAGTCCTTTCCCCCCTGGCCCGAGCTTAATTTAAATTTACCTCCAATAAACGGGACGTGTGTGGGCAAAAAGTGCCTTAAGAAGGGCAAAGCACAACTTCTGTGTCGTTAATAAGTCATTTCTTTCCCTGGTTTTATTCAGACCTGTGTCTTTCCTGGGCATGGAGGTGCCATATGTCCTTCTCCTAACACGGCTGGTGGCAGAAGTTGCCAGCAAATCCACGGAAAGTTCGGTAGGTGCTTCGTGCTTTTTGTCTTCCCAGGGTGCTATAAAACCAGAAGGATTCTTTCCCTCTCCTGCTGCAGTTTAGGGAAGGCTGTTTAATTCAGCACAAATTACCTGTAGTGCTATAAAATGACCAGTAAGTGACACTTCTCCACTGGGTCGGTTTGCTCTTTGCAGGGAATTCTCCCTGGCCATGTGCATGCAGGGCTGCAACTGCTAAAGCCTCACCAAAAAAACACCTTAATGATACCTTAATGATCAAAAAAACCCACTTTTTAACCTGCCTGGCAGTTTGCCTGCAAATAATCCCAGCCATGAGTACCCAAAATTAACTTTGCAAACGACTGAGAGGAGCTCTGAAGCTTCAAGTCACGGAAGGAGAAATTCAGGGTGTAAAATTTTACTTGAAGGAAAGGATTCAACCAAAAAAACTTCTGAAGAAACTGGTTTTCAGCATCTTATCTATATATCTTCTTGTTTTTTACTGTGCTCCACCTCCCCTGTGATGCACTTGCAGTGTGAAATCACCCTCGTAATTTCAGTTTTAACTGTCTGTCCCGAGAACTTTGATCTCTGTCACTTGATTGTGTTTGCTGATAAGCACACTAATATTTGCTGTTATATATGAGGTATATTTAACTTGCCTCTAATGGCTGAATTTAAGGCAGGTCTCGTTATTTCTGGCCAAGGTTTCTCCAGCCCTTTTTCAGGCTGATTTTGGTGGCTTATTTTCAGATTCAGAGACTGGATAAACCCATCTCTGTGAGATGTTATTTAATATCTATCAAAACAACCCCAACCACTTATCTCTAAGCTTTGTCTCCCAGCTTGTTGTAATTTGTGAATCATTTGGAAGCTGGCTTTTGTATAAAACAAATAAAAATAAACTCCATGCCTTCAGGTTATGTGCAATTCTTCTTTTATATTAAATACTTGAAGGAAGGAGCTTTTGCAGTTGTGTTGCCATCACTTGGAATATTCAGTCAAAAGTGAAGGTGGGAAATGCCCTGTGATTTTCTTCCCTCAGGTTGCAGAAACAGAATGCTGTGTGGATATGCTGGATTCCAACAGTTCCTGTCCAGCCACCAACCAGTGCAGCCCAGGTACAGGTTGTCAATGCTTAATAAAATCATGGAACGCTTTGGGTGGGGAAGGACCTTAAATTTCTGCCTCTTTGGGTAGGAAACACCCAAAGAACAGGAATAATTTGTCTCCAGTGTTGCTTTTGTGCTTTTCATGTGCCTGCTGTTCTTGTGCAGGTTGTTACAGGAGATGGAATGAGGATGGAAGCAGCAGCTGCATTAAATGCAGAAATGAAACCCTGCCTGTTTTCTCTGTTTACAACCTGACTGAGTGCAGAAATAGTGAGTCATTTACCACCTGTTTATTATGTGGTTTTTTTAGCCCTGACATCTTTTCTTTGCATGTTTAGTCCAGCAAAGACTCTTCAAGAAGGCCTCAAATATTGCAGATTTTTATTCCCCTTCCTTTGTAAAGCTTTCCCAAAATCCTCATATTACACCCAACAAAACCTATAGAAAGTTGGAAATTCAGTGCAAAGAAGCTGCAGAATGATGTGGAATCATCCTAAAAAAGGGGGGAAAACCCCTTCAAAATCTTGTTGTGCAAAGGCAAATGCAGCATTAAATAAAAAAGATGAAATAAAACAGTCCTAAACACCAAAATTATTCAACTCCCACTCTTTTTAATTGCAGCTGGTAGCAGAGGGATGAATTTCCAAATGAACATAAGCACTGTAACTCCTTTCATACAGAACATAGGTGAGTAAATGGTTTTGTGCTTATTCCCTGGGTAAAACAGGTTTTATTTCATTATTAGCTTTTGATTTCTTGAATGGGGTTTATCCTAAGTGGAGCAGCCTTTTTTTTTTTTTTTACCTTTCCTGGCTTATTCTCTTACCTTTTATGAATCTGAGTTGAATTTTGAGGTCATTCTTTTGGTGAATGATTCTTTCCCCTTGTGATCTACCAGTGATTTTCCTGGTACAGCTCGAGCTGCTTTATCAAATCACACCAGCTGAGTTTTGAACCTTTAATGCTGCAAGATTTTGGGGGGTTTCAAACACTTGGACGCTGGGAAGAAGGGCACAAATTGGGAATATTTAGGCAGCAAGAGACTGGATAAAGTGATTTAGTGTTAGAAGGGGTTCAGTGTTTCCTAGAAGGCAAAGCTCCTACAGCCCTGGCAAACGTGGGAGCTGCTGATCCCTTCCTGGTCTGTCTTTTCATGTCCATATTCCTAATTTGAGGCATTTATTGCCCTTCAGAACATGCACTTCTCAAGCAGAGAATGAATATCAGGACTTTGATCTTTTATCTGTCATTTAACCCTTTTATCAGGAGAGATTTCTGTGTTTTCTCTCTCTTTATAACGTGGTTTTTTTTTGCACAGGGGGCCCAGAAGTGGCAGCTTCTCTCATCTTAGGGACATTTTTCATCAGTTTGTTCCTGATTCTCTCTGTTGCTTCCTTCTTCTACCTCAAACGTGCCAATAAACTTCCTAACATTTTCTACCGAAGGAACAAAGGTAAAACTATCCATTGTCTGTTAAATCTCTTAACTGTCTATTAAATCTCTAACATGAGCTCTGCTTGGTTTAATTTGATTTAATTTCTTCCTGTGTGCTCTAACTCAGTGTAGCTGCTGGTTTTTCTCATCATCCAGGGAGGTTTGGGAGAAATAACTGCTAAAGGGGTTCCCCTTTCCTTGCTCCATTTTCATTCGTATTTTTCATTTTTTCTGGCTCAAAGAGACATTTTCCCCGTTGAAACCTCTGAGTTTTCCTCCTTTGGAAGCAAAATAAGTCCTTTTGCAACCCTTTATCTCCAGTCTTGAGGAGAGTCCTACACACAGTGTATTCCACTGATGGATTTCCTGACTGTCCTGCTCTGCTTTGGGTGGGTTTTTGGGACAAAACTATTCCATGTATGGATGTATTTTTGGAAAAGGGTTCATCTCTCTCTTTCTCTCTCTTTTAGCATCTGTTCTCCAGCCTAGTGAAACAGTAAGTAAATCCTGCTCTTCCAACAAGCAAATAAAGCATCAACTAAGCCATAATTTAGATTGTAACAGCTCATTAATGAGCTCCTTAATCTGATGGATGAGACTGAAATAAAAATAAAAGATACTTTGGGGTTATTTGTCCAAACTGGGGGTGAAAATGAATCCAGACCATCTGGATTTCTGGTTCCCACTGAGTGATTTCTTTTTTTTCCCCCAAGAAAAACTATAGACAGTAAATATTATTGAAACCCTGCAACGTTGCTGTGGGTTATTTTTTTTTACTGAAAGGCTCTGTAAAAGTGCTTTGTTTGACATGATGATTCTCCTGTTCTGTGCAGGCATCCATGATACCTCCCCCAGCTTCTTCAGGTGAGGAACTGCTGCCTGGGATTTGCTGCTCCAACTGTTTCACCCCTTTTTTGTTGCTAAAAGAGCAGGGGAAAAAACTTCTCTCGGTGCTAAGAACACCCAGCAAGTCCAAATAATCGTCTGTAAAGCTGGTTTAGAACTGGGGGAATCTGTTGTGGGGACAGGAATCCAGTGAGATCTGTCCAGTTAAGGCCTTTTGGATGGGATTTATTGCTTTAATTAATGTAGGCACTGGTATTGATGGAGCACTTGAGGTGAAAATAGATCTGTGACAGCTCCTAAAATAGCCCTTCCACTCCTCTATCCTCCCAGAGAAGTCCTACAAGGAGATGCAGTATTTTTTTTCATGAGTAAATTATTCAGTCTGGGGTTTATTTTCAGGATTAGATTCTTCCTGGCAATGCCAGGTTGGCTCATTTTCAGACTTGCTGGTTTGAAGCTTTCTCAGCTTCTTGAAAAACAGCTTTCAGAGGCTGCTTGGAACACACTATTTTGGAAGGGGTGTGTTGGTATTTTGGCTCTTTTGGGCAAAACCCGTGCAGAAATTAATTTGTCAGGGAAGATTTCCTCTAATCAAGATGGTGTCATTAAAAATCAATATATTTTTTTAATGCAGTCTTTAACTTTCAGACGTTTTGAGACTCGTCCCAGACTCGGGCTGGGCTGTTGAACTGACAGTGCTGCTTGTGGAAAGTCTTGGTTTCTTTGCCTTTAATTTATCCACCTGAGGAAGCGCAGCTGGGAGGGTTTCTAGGGCTGAAAATGGAAAGCCACCACGTCTTGTAAACACTTAAAACAGCAGGAGTAATCAAATAGTAGGAATGGCAGTTTATACTGAGCATCTTGTCTTCTGGGCCATTACGGGCTCGTTTAGGAAGTTTATTTGTGGACTTTTGCTGTGTCAACTCTGTGTAGAGGGTTTGTTTTTTTATTTTGGTTGGTTGGTTTTGGTGGGGGTTTTTCAAAGGCCAGAATTACTCTGGTCACCGAGGAATGAGGAATTCACAGGATCACTGAGGCTGGAAAAGAGCTCCAAGATCAGAGGCCCCCCTGTGCCCCATCCCCACCTTGTCCCCCAGCCCAGAGCACTGAGTGCCACGGCCTGTCCTTCCTGGGACACCTCCGGGGGTGGGCACTCCAAACCTCCCTGGGCAGCCCCTTGCCATGCCAGCCCACCCTTTCCATGAGGAAATTAGGGATAAAGGCGTGTTCATGAGCAGGTGCTGACAATGTTTCTGTGCCTTTCAGTTCGGAAGCCGCGATACGTCCGCCGGGAACGGTCCCTGGTCACCTCCACATCTGCTGCCGTCATCTCCTCCTCTGACACCAGGGTCAGCAATGTTTAACCTGCACTCCTGACACAGGACTAGGAGCGTTCTTGGTGTCAAAGAACCTTTTTCTGAACCCGCTGAAGTGCCAGGAAAACGTTGCAAGCAGCTGACTCTGAACGGAAACCAAATCACCGTGTGCGAGGGTTTGTGCCAAATGTCCTCCCAGGGATGAACTGCTGGGGGTGACACCCCATTCCAGGAACTCCTCTGCAATGCACTATTCCAGCTCTGGGGGCCCCTTTCTCTCCTGCAGGTGCTGTGTTTGAAATCTGTAAAGAATCTGCCTTTCTTTGGAATTCTCTCTGTTCTTGGCGAGTTCTCCCCCCCGTGTTGTGACAGTGTCCTGCGTCCCCAGGGCTGACTGGCTCAGTGCTCCACAAAATCCCGGGATTACCCCAGGCTGTGGACTTGAGGAAGGGAACCACTTGTGAGTGGGAACACTGCAGTGCCACTGCTTTAACAACGTAACAATAATTAACGTGCAGAACCCTTTGGAAGCAAGAAGTGATGCCGGTGGAGCATCCTGTGCCACAGCTGACCCCGGGGGTTTAACTGTGACTATTGACCCACCCTCCTGACACTGCTGCTCCTGGTGCTTTGGAAGGCCATGGTCAACATGGGTCCAATCCCAAGGGTGGGAATTTTTTGGGAGGGGAAGTTTTTCTCGATTGGCTTCAGCTCAGTCCTGGGATGAAGAGCTGGTTGCTGGGGGGTTGCAGCTGAAAGTCTGGCCCCTGCTGGCTGGGCCACCTGGGAGAGCAAAATTCCTGCAGGACAGTCCGTCAGACACGTCAGTGAGGGGTGGGGTGAACTGGAGAGGTCAGGGGGACTCCTGCCAATGCAATAAGGGCTTTCTTTGGTCAGGCCCTTCACTAACACCCCTGAAATCTGCAGGCCAGCACCTTAGGACAGAGCTCAGCAGGGATTTCCTTGTTCAAACACCAGCCTAAATACCCCCCCCCACCACCCTGGACGTCGTCCCTGCCCTCTCCGTGTGCCTGAGGAGTCGCTCCCTCAGGGAATTAGAGGAGCTGTAAAATCACTTTTTTTTTCCTGCCCAGATTCTCCCTCCCCAGTTCTTTTCCTGGCAGGGGTGACTCTGTTGCCATGTGAACTGGGCATACTGGGATGGGCCTGAGAGTGGGTGACTGGGAAATCAGTGGCAAAAAAAGAGGTTGCCGAAGTGGTGGAAGTGTCACTGTCACCTTCTGTGAATTCTATCTATGCATCCCCACCTACCTGTGTTGCTGTTGCCTCTTTTGGTTGAGCTGCCGCTCCACTCTGGCTCTGTGCTCCTAAAATAAATCCTTTGGAAGCTTTTCCTCAGCATCCACTGGCAGGAATGGGGAACTGGAACAGTTGGTTCTCCTTTTTTCAGGAAAATGAGAATAAAACTGTCTTGATCTGACAGTGTCACCCATATGGAGGGCCCAGAACTTGTCATCCACATTCCCTCTTCTCTGGGGTGAAAAGCTTCTTCGAAGAGGACAACTGGGATGGGAGGAGATAAATTTATCTCCTTGAGTAGAGCCATTTTCTGGAAGTTGCAGTGCAGTTGTATTTTTGCTCCCTCACAGGTGGTGAGATCCTTGTAAAAATCTACAGGGGATAACAAAGAAAATCATGAAGAGGTTCCTGTGCCAAAAACAAATAAAAAAAGGCCTGAAACTTCACACTGATGATAAATAAAATTATTGATCTACCAGACAGGCAGTGCCATTTTTCAGCTTTCCAGGGGGAATGTGCTTTATTTGGGATGCTCCCAAGCTCCTGAGCTTCGGGAGGTGGCACTTTCGTTGCTGTCACTTCCGTGTCTTTTTGTCTTCGTGCTGCTGAGATCTTTCCACAGGCAGAAATCATGTCTAGAGCTTTTCCCTGAACTGACTTGCTGAGAGTTTCCCTGACTGCTTAGGAAAAGGAGTAACTATGCAAACAATGCCGAGAAACTGCACCTTTGGAAGCAGGGAGTTTGTGCTCGTGACCCTGTCTGTGGCAGTGCATTCTTGTGTTGCTTAGTTGCTAATATATTCTCTTTTTTTTGACCCAGAAATTACTGAAGGATCAGGTCACTGGAGTGTCTGAACCCTCTTGATCCTCGAGTGCACGTTGTAATTTGGTGTCTAAAGCTCTAATTGTGTGCAGTCGAGTTTCTCTCGGTGACAACACCTCTCTCACACCCAGCAGACTTTTAACTACAGCAGAGATTTGTACTGTTTTCTGTGTTTCTGGTTTTGTTGCTGTCTAACCCAGTGAATTCCTGGTCTAAACAGTTTGTTTGCACTGTCAAATTAAATATCTAACGTGGTGGTTTGGTGTCCCCCCCCCATCTCCCTTGAAAATAATAATGCACACCTAGATATGTTTTAAAACAAAAAATTGGCTTTAACGATCCCTGATATTTAATGTATTTGTATATTTTTTTAACTGTGTGCCAAAATAAACATGTTTGGGCTTTCTTTTTCTTTTAATTTTAGTGGCTGTGGAGCTCATTCATGTGTTTCCTTTTCAAGCACGGAATGAAGGGAGCAACATTAGCACCCGAAGCAGATCGTGGTTGCAGCTCATCTGGCTTGTTACTTCCACCAGAACTGAAGCTAAAATAAACAAGGAAAAACAGTTTGGTGACTGTTCCTGCCCAGTTTCACAGTGGGATAGTCAGGCTGTGTTGGAGAAATTGTATTTTCACACCTTTAAAATCCTAAAAAAGCCTTACCTGTAGGAACTGTTTGGCAGAGAATGTACCTTTGGTCGATGACAGTTTTCACATGAGTTTAAATTCTCTTCAGTCTCCTTCAGGGAGCAGGAGGAGCAGGAAAACTCGGGGACAAAGGTGGCAGGAATTGAGATAATCGGGACCATTTCTTTGTGATTGAAATTAAGGGAAGGTTGGATATCATCCCCCCACCTGATCTCTGCTTCATTTTTAAAAGGGGTTTATTTTTATTTTTCCTCTCCTTCCCTCCCTGGGCATTTGGGACTTTCTGCAAACACATCCCGGGTTCTTCCTTCCCGTGGCCAGAACCATCCAGACTCCGAGGGCAGAAGGCAGGGAAGTGGGGGGTGATGCTCTGGAACACCCATGGTTAAACTCAGCAGCCTTTTTCTCCCTCCCAAACTCCCTGATTTAGGTGGAAAAAGCTGCCTGGAGGGGGCTGATGAGGCAGGACAAGCCCAGGACTGTGCACGGTCACTGTCAGAGCATCATCCGAGCAGGAACGAGCCTGGAAAACGATCCCACGGGGATGAGGCGGCTTTGGAGTGGATTTGTCACCTCAGTGGGCTCTGAGCACCAAGGTGGAACAGCCTCTGGAGGAGGAGGAGGACGAGCTGAGTGTCCTTGTCATCAGTCACCCCCCTGGCGCTGGCAGGGCTGGCAGTGGATGTGCCCCCACCGGGGAGCAATTTCTGAGGCCACATTTTGCACACCCGAGCGGAGCTGCCTCCCTCATCTGCACCTCAAGGTGAGTGCTCTGACAGGAGGCTCTGACAGTCACTCCTCAAAATTAAGTCTAAAAGCTCATGTCTCAGTCAAATCTCTTCCCTAGCTCCAGGCCCTCAGAAATTACGTTACCCACACACTCCCTGAAATGTTTTTCTGGGTGAAATGCATGAGTTTGGCCAGCCTGAGGGCTGAAGCTTTTGAGCAAACCTAATGACTCGGGTTCCAGCCTCCCCTCCCCGAGGTATCCATCATCAAAGTTCACAGCAACTTGTGTTCTCCACTTCTCTCTTGTGTCTTCCTTTGCAGGATTTTCCCTGCCTCCATTAAAAACTTTTGGGGATCTCTGCTTGGAAATACACCTGGCATTATGGGCCCAAACCTAATTTCTTGAGAGATTTGAAAGCTGTTAAACTGTAGAAGAAATGGGAGTGTGGAGGGGACAACAACTTGGCTGCTGACTGGGAAAACAGGAACAGTTTTGGTTTTTTTGCTCTTGTCCCTCCACAGTTCCACAGGATGTGATCTAAGAGAATGGGAGAGCAGGAGAGAACCCTAAACTGCTAAAAAACCCCCTTGAGGCTCTCTCAGCTCCTTGAGGTTTGGGGATAAGTGGCAGGAGGGATTGGATGCAGCGGTCACTGCCTCCTGCCAGAGCTCAGCGGTGTTTGGACAGGGCAGGATTGTTGTGCCAGGAGCTGGATTTTGATCCCTGTGAGTCCCTTCCAGCTCAGGCTGATTCCGTGAAAGGCTGTGTGTGACCTGCTGCCACCTGCAACCAATTCCTTGCCCCCAGAATTAATTTCGTTGTCGTTTTTAGTGCTTTCAGATCAAACCACTCATTTCAGACACACCCCAGAGCTCAAGGGTCTTGCAGCCCCTCTTTGCTCCCCAAAGCTGTGAGCGAGCTCTGCTGAAATATCTGAAGCTGCTTTGCATTTTTGTCATTTATTTTTAATGCTCCCTCAGCAAGGGGGGGGGCAATGAAATGATAAAGTGTTTATTATCACTTTAATGGCCTTGACATATTTTTTATTGCCACCAGATTGGAGGCCCCCGGGGTTCTGATAATTGTGCTTCCCGTTTCAGAGCCTGGTGATTTATGTCCCTCAGGAAAGGAGTGCTCCAAGTGGTTTTGGGTGATGGTTTCAGTAGGATGGGCTGCAGCTCTGAGGGGTTTGCTCCAAGTGATTGGATTTTTTTTCCTCCTCGTTCTGGATCAGGGTGGGGTTGGGTTCAGATGTGTGTCCCCCCGATTTTGTGATGGGAGTTAGTTATAAAAGAGGTTAATTTTAAATATATATATTTATATATATATTACAGAATCATGGAATGGGTTGGGTTGGAAGGGACTTTAAAGATCATCCAGTTCCACCCTTCCACACCTTCCACTATCCCAGCTTGCTCCAAGCCCTGTCCAACCTGGCCTAAATATAAATATATATGTATTTTTATATATATACATACACATATATATGCACACAGACTCACACACACAGAATGGAGCTGATTTTAAATGCTGCTCAAACTCTTTATTTTTTTTTTTTGCAGAGCTTGAAACAGCTCCAGAAACGTTTTGAGCAGTAATTGCACCGCAGATAATTCAGGAATAAGTTAACTACGGGGAGGCATCTTGTTTGCATATGCAATGTGATAGATTACATACGGAACTGCTGGTGTGGAACGCGTTGGGAAATGAGCTGGGAGTGGGAAGGTTCAGGACCTCGCCCGACCGAGGGCACTTGTGCTCAGCTCTGCCTGCCACGAGGGGGAAACGCTTCTCGTTCAGCAGCTGCTGCCAAGTCACATCAAGCCCAAAATCATTCCCGGCCGCTGCAAAATGTGAGTTTGGCAGCCACTTCCCAGCACAGGGCTGGCCGTGGCCCTCCAGAACTGGGAATTCTGGTGATTGGGTGGGTTTTGCAGAGCGGTTCTGTGGCTGCTGCCCTCCCTGCAGAGCTGCAGTCGAGGGTGATCTGCGTTTCCCATCACCACGACCCCTTTCTGGGTGAAAACGGAGCTGGCAAAAAAAAAAAAACCACAAAATCAAAATAATTAAAAAAAAATAAAAAAGCAGGGAAAATTTCAAATGGAAGTGGTGAATCCTCAAAAAAGCTGCCGGTGGGTGGCCCCAGGAAAATGATTCCCACCCCCCCTCTAAAATTCCCTGCTTCCCTTGGACTGTCTTTTGGGTTTGAACCTCTCTGCTTGGGTGTTGTCTTTGTGTCGTTCTGGCTTCACAAAGCTCAATTATTCCTGCCCTAAACAACCCCCGGGGCTTTCCCAGTCCCGGGAAAGCACATCCTGCTGACTGTAAACCTTTAAAAACGTATTTATTTTGGCAATCCTCGCCCTGAAAGGGCTGTGATTTCTGCAGTTGGACTTGGTGTTTCACCTAACTAGGAAGACAGGTTTTAGCACAATAAAAAGGGGTGATGTTTTCTTAAGAAAAACATCCCTGGGATGTTCAGTCAGCCCCGGGGCTGATCAGGGTTTCCTGGTGGAAAACAAGGATTTTCCTGGTGGAAAACAGGGGTTTCCTGGTGGAAATCTAAGTCTGGCTTACAGAAAATAGTGGTCTCATTCCTTGACTAGGCTTGACATTCTCCACCTTGGAGATGGAAAGTGAGTAAAAATATTTAAAGGGGGAAAATGCTGCAAATTTAGGACTGCAGGAGAGTTTACTTTGGGTTTTCTCTCATTTTGGGGAGGCAGAAATAGCTGAACTCCTCACAGAGATTCCCCCCCCTGTGGAAATAAGAGCTACCAGGGCCTTGCTGGCTCCACCCCGGTGCTCTGGTGATCCAGGATCAGATATATTGGATTTTATTATCCCCTGGAAGGCACAAACCTCTGCTCAGTCCACTTCCCAGCCTGCCAATCAAGCAGCTGTAAATGAGCAGCCATTGTTAATTACTTTTGCACCAGTTTCCAGGGAGGATGGCAAAGATTCTACCTCAGTTAATTGCCTGATAGATTCGGGTGTGCTCTGAACCACACACTGCTGAAAACCTTTGGAGCATTGGCTTTTTTTTTTTTATTTAAGAATAATTTAAAAAAAAAAAAACTAATTCAACTGCAGTACAATTTAAGAAAAAAATTCACTAAAAAAAATAAATTAACCACCTGGAGAACCCAAGAAATTCCAAATTGAATTGCTCCAGCCTAAGTGCTCCATTGTAGTTCTGCTCTCGTGATGTGGGAGACGTTATAATTGTTATCTCTTGAGAGGCATCAGCTTAAATCTGCTCTCAGCAATAATCTTCCTCCTTTTTTTGTGTGTGTGTTGTATCAGTTCAGTTTTATCATTTTTTTAACAGGGCTGAGCAGGTTTAACCTTGAATGATTCATTTGGGAACAGAAAGGCAGGGAATGGGATCAGCTGCAGACTGAGAGTGTCACCAGCCCCTGCCCCTGGGACATTTCATGGAATGGTTTGGCTTGGAAGGGACCTTAAAGCCCATCCCTTTCCACCCCCTGCCATGGGCAGGGACACCTCCCACTAGCCCAGGTTGCTCCAACCTGGCCTTGGACACTTCCAGGGATGGGGCAGCCACAGCTTCTCTGGGAAACCTGTGCCAGGGCCTCCCAGGGAAGGATTCCTTCCCAATATCCCACCTAACCCCCCCTCTCTGTCAGTCTGAAGCCATTCCCCTTGTCCTGCCACTCCAGGCCCTTGCCAATAGTCTCTCTCCATCTTTCCTGTCGCTCCTTCAGGTCCTGCAAGGCCACAATCAGGCCCCCCCAAAGCTTCTCTTCTCCAGGCTGCACAATCCCAACCCTCCCAGCCTTTCCTCCATCCCCTGATCATCCCAGTGCCTCCTCTGGACTCGCTCCAGCAGCTCCATGTCCTTCTGGAACCCCAGAGCTGGAGGCAGAGTCTGAGTCCTGTTTGACCTGCCCTGGAATGCTGAAGTTCTGGTGGAGAAAGAGCCTGACCAGGAGGACCTGTTAACAACAGGGATTTATCCTGGGTTTATCCCGAAATCCAGGGCTGGGCCAGCAGCAGGAGGCAGGGGAATGGGAGAGGAAAACCACAGGGAGTCAGGTCACACACTGAACACCTCAGGGGTGGAGCTGGAGCTCATGGAGAAGTGCTGAGGTCTGGGACAGAGATTCCTGATGGGAGGAAGGACTCTGGGGCTGATCTCCCACGGGCAGGGAGAGCCGGAGAGGGAGAGATGTGGATCACGGATCAGACTCCCAGGACCTGTGGGGTTTAACATAAAACTCTCCTGAGACTCAAAGCAGGTTTTAATCTCCATCCTCAGCGATGGCTTTGACTGTCTGGAGGGCAGAAAGCCCCTTGTCTGAGAGATGCTGCAGCCCAAATTCCCACTGGAATTGCCACACTGATGAGGCCACTGTGTGACTTGGAGAGGGATATGACGTGCCACTTTTATTCCTGCACTCACCCAACCCTCCTGGGCTTCCAAACCCAGGCAGATTGTCGAAGCCTCTCTCAAATATTTATAATATTGCTCTTTGTAGATCAGTCTTTGTTTCATTTGAGGCATTGCTGCCTTCCCCTGGCTTGTTCCCAGTCACAACAAAGCTGTTGGTTGGTGTTCAAAATGTCCATTATTATACATTAAGTGCAATCATATCGGCAGCACTTCAGAATTTTCCCCCTTATATCACAGCAAACAAGTGCTAAGGTTTAGATTAAAAATCAGGTTTAGATTAAAAACTAGGTTTAGATTAAAAATTAGTTTTAGATTAAAAACTAGGTTTAGATTAGAAATTAGGCTTAGATTAGATATTAGGAAGGAAGCCTTTGCTCTGAGGGTGCTTTCCTGCACAAAGCAGTTCCCACTGCCCCAGACACTGCCTGATTATTCTGATTATTCCTGCTCTTACCAGCATCCCAGTAAATCCTGTTTGCAGACAAGGCAGATATCACTGCTGGGCCATTTTTACAGCTCTTTATTGCTGGGTGACACAAAGTCCAGGGCCATGACCTTTGGAAAGCTCTCACTCTCCCCTAAAGGAATTCCACGAGCAAATCACTGGCTTTTCTTGCTGATTATTGCAGGGAACAAGTCCCCCTGCCTGATATTTTTTGGCACAGCTTTCCACCCAGTCCAGTGTCAGTCTGTCACTTAAAAAAAAAAATTAAAAAATGCACCTTTTAAAGATGAGGAGGTGGATGAGGATTCTGCTTCTCCAAAACAAAACTTTGAGGAGTAAATTTGAAAATAATAATAATAATTAAAAATGGAGGTGGATGCTTCCTGCAGGGGAAGTTCCTGCTTCTTGTGCAGGTCAGACCTTTGTGTGGTGTGATTAAAATCACACCACGTGCAGCTCAGAGCTGCTCCTGCTGGCAAATGCCCTCACTCGTGGCTGCTTTTTAAGCAGCTCCTCTTCTTTCGAGGAGCCCAAATCAGCCTGAAAACAAGTTTTACAGCCGAGATACAAAGATGGCTGGAGATGCTTGTTCTTGTTGGTTTTTTTTTTTATTTTTATTTTACTGCCCCGGGGTTCCTGAATGAATTTTCTTTAACGATGATGGCTCGGGGAGATAAGCCCTTGATTTTATAACCCTGACTCAGGCAAGCAAACACGAAGCTGGTTCTGGCCAGCACGGGGGACAGGACCTGTCCTGGTGCAGCCAAGTCACGTTCCAGCCAGATCTGCAGCTCTTGGGCTCTGGGAATGGTTTTCCTTGGGGGCAAAGTGGGGGTTTGTGTCTCCATTTGCAGCTAAAAGGGAAGGACCTGCCTTATATTCGCTTTCCTGGCAGGAAAACTGGGATCTTTGGGCATGGAAAAGCTGAGATGTGTGCAAGAAGTGGAGTCTCGTGATGGTTATTTACACCTCTGAGTATTTATTGGTAGGTTTTGTGTCTCTCTGGTTTTTAAGGTGAAAGCTGAGAGCAGATTTTGGAATTTATTGCAGCAGGAAGCAACAACAGGCAGGTTGTTGAGGATTTCCTGCCGTGTGTTTTCTTTTCCTTAGGCTCCTGGTGCCCTCCGTCAGGCCACGGAAAAGAGCTAATTCCCGTTTTTCCAGAGCAGGAGGTGCTTTATCCGCGCAGGCTCATCCTCATCCGCTTTGATTTCCACCGTCTGCTCTGCAGAGGATGAATTGTGTGCTGAAGGGCTTTGTCCTGCGGGAATCAGGAGCAATCCAGAGGGTTTTCCAGCCACTCCCGAGGCAGCGTGTCCCCCCCACGGGAGCTGCTGCCTCTGCAACCAGCGCAGCAGCATCGCAGGGAAGGGGCTGTTCTCCCTGCCATGTTCCCTCCTCTCCACTCCTTCCCCTCGTCCTCCCGGCCGGGACGGAGCTGCTTTCTGCTTCCCGGGGCTCCGCTTTTCCCGGGAGGCAGCAGGGATGGGATGGGATGGGATGGGATGTGTTCGTGTGCGGGAAGAAAGGCCGGGCTGTTCCCGCGGACAAAGCTGGCTTTGTGCTGCTGCTCCAGCGCAGGCTCGTCACGGGCTTCGTGCTCCAAACATCCCCCGGCCACTGCTGCTTCCAGGGGGAGTTTTGCCTCCAGGGAAAGGAGGAGGCAGCCCCTGGTTGCCCAGAGAAGCCGTGGCTGCCCCAGCCCTGGGAGCGTCCGAGGCCAGCTTGGAGCAAGCTGGGCTAGTGGAAGGTGTCCCTGCCCATGGCACGGGGTGGCACTGGATGAGCTTTAAGGTCCCTTCCAAGCCAAACCATTCCATGATCCTATAGGTCGGCTATCCGAGGGTTTTCCTCTCAAAGAACAGCCAGGCAGCTTCAGCAGTTTTCATCCATTAGTGCAAACTTCATATTATATATCTATGTCTCTCTATATATATATCTACATCTCTCTCTCTCTCTCTCCTCCTCTGGAGGAACAAATCCACTGTTCTCAGAGGCTCTGGGGAAGGAATCAAAGCCATTCAGCACTTCCCTCGCATCCTTAGTTGTTCTTCTTCGCACCAATGACACCTGTTGGACGTGCAGAACTCTCGGAGAAGCTTTTCCAGCTTTCCGTGTTCCCGTAAGGTGGTTTTTCCTCCTTCCCTCCACCCCTCAGTGCCGCTGAAAACACCCAGCATTGTTTTGAGGGGGTTCTGCTGGGGTTTTGATGGAGTTTGGGGCCCCAAAGGGAGCACTGGGGTGTGTGTAACCCTCGGATCTCGTGTCGGGTGCCAGACCAGCCTTCCTTAAAAACCTGCTCCTCGTCGGAGCCATTTCCAGGGCGCTCGGCGGTGGGTGGGTGACACCTTGTGGTGCCCGGAATTGTCTCAGGAATTAGACTTTTCCACCGGCAGAGCAAAGGCTGGACCAGCCCAGGCTCCTCTGTGAGCAGCTGGGACACCCCAGTGGCTTTGCCACCCAAATTTCACCGCCTGGCTGCAGTGGGAGCAGCTGGTGGAGGTTTTACCCCTGTTCAAAACAGAGGAAATCCCGTTTTGGGATGTGCTGGGTGAACTCCAGGGCTGGGTCTTTGCCCAGCACAAAGTCCAAGATTTCATTTTAAATCAGGAATCCGTTCAGCTGAAATATTTGACATTTTAATTGGCTTGCTCGGGAGTAATTTTGAATAAGTAGACCCCCAGATATGAAATAACAGATAACAGTGGTTGCTTTACTTTTCATTACAGATTATTCCCTCCTTCTACAGTACAATTTCAGGATGAAAATTTATTTCTGATGAAGAGAAGCTGGTAAATAGAATCTCATTATCTGTCACGACGAGAGGAGAAGGGCTTTGTGTCGAACAGGGAAGGGAAAAAGCCCTAATGTTGCATTTCATTTTACTTTGCAACCTGTCAAAAAAATCCTCTGCCTCATGAGAAATCCTCAATTGGAAAATATAACAAAGGGCACAAGTGGGGGAGATAATATTGGAAAATCTAATTCAAAGCATGTGCTGCCCTCAGATAACGTAGCAAGAGCCAATCTGGGGCTGCAGGTAAATATATTCTTGCAGCAGGTTCTGAGCTGAGGGGTGATTAAGATGAACAGAGCGTGTAATTTCATGAATTATCCACATTCCCACTCCAGCTTCCACAGGGAGAGAGAGCCCTTTATCTCATTCCAGGAGGGAGACAAGTGCCTCAACACCTTTCTCACCTCCAGGGTCGGTTTTTATTGAAGCGAGTTTGATGGTTTGGAGGCTTCTAAATTTTAGGAGAGCCCTGGAAGTCTGACTAGGGATGGGGGGTAGGTGGGAGAATCTCCAGAAGGTTACCTGTGGATCTTCTCCTTGGTGGGAATTTTGCAGGGCACCAAACAGTTCATTAAATGGGGGCTCTCCCAATTCATAACCTAAATGGTTGAGGACACCCCTCCACTGCCTGGGCATTTACAGAGAGCAGGAAAAAGGTATTTATTGCTCTGCCTCAAAACCAGGACCAAGAAATTCAGGTCTTGGCCTGAACTTGACAGTTCATTTGTCTTTGTTACAGGGTGAAAGCAGCTGCATCTTGGAAGCCAAAGCTCGGCCCAGATAAGAAAGTCTTTGACCTCCAGACTCACCCACAGTTGTCAGGAATGGGAATGGTTTGGCAGAGCCTGGTTATTGAACACCTGGTGGATTCATGGAAAACACACACATGTATATAAATATATTGTGTTTAGGGTGGGATGCCAGCACTTATGGGCAGGGAATAATTAAGTCATTATTTATAAAGAATTTTACTCCTTTGAATCCCGTTTCCACTTCCAGGAAGCATCACCACTGATTCTGGAAGAAATGGAGTTAAATAACCCGAACTGCTGGGGGACTTTCTCCTGAAATATTTCTCATTTCAGGGCCGTGCAAGGCATCAAACTGCTCAGAAAAAGCAAAACGAAGCCCTGCCCGCCTCAGCGCTGTGAAACATTTGCTGCTGCAACCCCATTTCACTGCAGTTCCCTTGACCCCGCGGCCACCTGAAGGAATTCCTGAAGGAATTCCCCCCCTCTGCAGCCGGATAACAGTGGGAAAGCTGAGGTGGAAGGAGGGGACCCCAAAAACTCCGAGGGGTGGGTTTACCACCTGTCCCAGGCGAGCCCCGGAGCTGCAGTTCCGTGGGACGTGGAGCGAGTGGCTCAATTAGGCAGCGAACAGTACAATTAACTGCCTGCAATTAGGATGAGCGCCTTAATTACCGTGTTTACATCTCGGCTCGGGCAAAGTGGAAAGCCCGGGCTTTTATTTGGCTTTTCGCTCCCATTTTCCCCTCCCGGCTGCCAACTGAAAGATCTAAGATTGGGGTTTGGAACCCCCATCGTCTCGCTCAAATGACATCGTATAAAGCAGCGAAGTTGGGACAGTTGTGGGGTTTTTTGGCTGCCTTTTGCCTTTTCCCCTTAATGGGTACGGATGTTTGCTGATCGCTCCACGTGCACAATTGTTCCTTTCTGGGCATAAAATGCTCTTTAAAGCCTCTTAAAAGCCTGGAGTGGCTTTATTTTCCCTGGGAAAACAGCCACAAAGGAGTTGAATACACAGATGGTGATGATCCTAAAGAAGATGTTTAATTACTCCAGAAATACCAGCCATAGGACAATATTTAAAATCAGATTTTCTCGAAGTCCTTTGTCCGTTCACAGGTTCTGTTCCAATCATAACATCACTCAGAGCTCAAGGATGTTTATTTCTGGGAATATCTGAAGGCCTTTTTCTGCTGTAGCATTACTTCAATATTTTTTTAAAAATATTGTTCCTCTGCCTCCTTTAATGTGAGAACTTCTGCTGGTCTCTGTTGCTGCTGTTTCATCCTCAGCTGATAAGCAGGAGGAGGTCAGAGGCTGATTCTCTGCATTAAGTTCTGTGATACCCCAAGATTTTGGGAAGGAGGGGAAGAGCAGAGCAATTAAAATGTCTCATAGTCACCATATTAGGAGATAAAAAGTGATACAAAGGAGGAAATCCCAAATACTCTGGGCTAAACAGCTTTAATTTCTCCTCGGGTGACCTTGGCAGGGCCTTGATGTTCACAAACCACTTCCAAATTAAAGCAGGATGAGGATGATTAATTTATTGGTGCCTTGTGTGCCCCATTCCAGTGCCCCGGAATGGGAAACACCCCCAGGCAAATATTTACTTTATCATTTGGGTTCAACAGGATGGAGGGGCCAAGTGTTTTGTGCTCTAATTGGGGTAAATGATCAGAAGATGGGATCATTGTCTTAATTCCTGTTCCAAAAGAGGAAGGCATTGATAAGGATCATTGGGAAGGGAGGGAACCGGCTGCAGGCAGGACAGAGGGATGACACTGAAGCAGCTCGTAGGAGAACATCCCAAATTTCAAGGGTTTCCCTCAGAATTCTGGTGGTTCAAGGGGCTCAGAGCCCGAGGGATTTTGAATGCTTTGGTATATGAGGCTGAATGTCCCAAAACAAGCCCTTTTAAAGGGATATTTCCAAGCTGACTGATGTGACTAAATAATTCTGCCAGCACAGGTTAGTGTTTCCTCTGCTGCAGTGGCATCCCAGAGAGCAGAAAATGCACCCCATTCCCGGCACTGGGCTCTTCTCTGGTGATGTTCTCTCCTTTTAAAGGTGTTTTTCTTCCCCTGGGTATCCATGAGCCTTGGGAAGGAAGGGGAAAATAGAGCTTGGTGGGGAGATGTGAATATGCTCCCAGTGATTTGGGACACAGCTCTGGGTGGAACGGGGGTAAAATGCAGTTTTAAGGTGCCCAGAACCGTTGGTTTGGAGGAGAACTTCGGCTGGAAAATGGAACTTGCAGCCCAAGAGGGAAAAAAGACATTTGACTGGAATGGATGTGGGTGTGAAGGAGCCCCAGTTTGCTGAGGTAGGTGGCAATGATTGGATGTATCATTCCAAACAGCTGGTGATTTTTTTCCTCTATTTTGGTGCAAATCCCGTGTTTCTCCAACCCTGTCCTAGTCCCAGGAGCTGCACTTGATCCTCAGGGATCCCTCCCCACTCCGGATATTCTATAGCAGACTTTTCCCTCCACCAGCTCTCCCTCTACCTTAAACACTTGGGTTTCCCACTCTGACAAGTCTCCCCCCCTTCTCCTTTTTTCCCATATTTTCCTTCCACGGTTTCTCCTCCCTCTCCAGCGTCTGGGCAGTGGAAATCCAGGGATTCCTGGTGCTGTGGCCACTTGAGGGGGGTAGAAGGCAAGGCACAGCCCTCCTCCTGCCCTCTGGGAGCAATTCCCAGCAAAGCACTGGGGTGACAGTGGCAGGAATTGGTACTTCCAGGACTCACTTGGTCAACTTTCTGAGCGTCAGGAAACTTGGTGAGTGGTGGCAAACACAGACCGGTGCGATTTGTCAAAGAACAAAACAATCTCAGCGAGAGAAACGAAGCTTTTCTCCGGGTTTTCTCCAGAGAGGTTAATTTTCGGCTTGCAGCGTTAACCATTGCTGGAAAGGGAAACAAAGGACCCCAAATCCCTTCCCCGAGGGGGTCACACCTGTAGTTCAGTCCCAGCACGGCCAGTTCTCCACCCACCAGTTCGCCTCGAGCTGGTGCTTTGGTCCCTGCTGCCCATCTGAAAACTCCAGGAGACTCCCCAGGGGCGGCTCAGTTTGATGCCCGAGAAATCCAGGTATTAATTAAAGACTCCCGCGGAAATAAAAATAAAACTCCCTCTCAGAAATACTGATTGAACTCGGACACAGACACGGGCGGGAGGAGCGCGCTGAGCTCTCCATCCCCGTGGGGAGCTTGGGGGTATCTCAGGGCCGTGAAACCAGCGGACCTCTCCGAAGGGAGAAGTCGTGTCGTAACCCACTTTGAGGTCAATTATCCTCCCCTCTCAGCACTCATCTACCCCTTCAAGCCGCTCGTTCGCGCCGGCCCCCTCCTCGTTAATGAGCTTTGCAAAGCGAGTTCGTTAACGCCGCCTGCCAGCCCGGCCTTTAATGAGCCCTTTCCCAACCCCTCCTATCTTATCTGGGGCTCCATAAGCACAAAACGTTCCTGCGGGACGTCGCTGTAAAAAAAAAAAATAAATCGCGTTTTATTGATGCATCTCCCATATGAAATGCCCGCCGCGCTTTGGGGGGGTCTGTTTGCTCTGCGTTGTGCAAACACCGCCCGGAGGTTTTCCTGTCACTGGGGCATATTTTTTTTTTTTTTTTTGAGGTGCTGAAAGGCTTTTGCAAGGTCTTAAAAAAAAAGGGGGGACGTGGCCAGTTGACTTCTACATCGACCGGTTGTTGAAGTGTGCGAGGCTGTTGTTCGTTCTGAGCGTTAATTTAAATGAAATTAAGATTTTCTTTGTTTGTTTTTTGCTTTTCCTTCCTCTCAGGACTGCATTAAAACTAGTGGGTTGCTGTTGCTTTATGCAGCGGGTTTGTGGCCTGTGATTCCAACCCTGAGCTGGTGGTAGAGTCAGGTCCTTCTGTCCTGTTTTATTGGGTTGGAAGACACCTTAACAATCATCTTCATCAGCTTCTAAAACTCAGCAAATTGAGTCTTAGAGGTTTCTTTTACGAGCCAGTTTTAGGCCACCATCTCATCCCACAGGTTGCTCCAGCCTGGCCTTGAACCAGGTTGGCTTCAGGTCGAAAATGACTTTTATACATGTCAGTTATATGGCTTTTCCAGCGGGAAGATTCCCATTTCGTAGCCCGGCTCTGGGTGTTTTGCATATGAGGAAATGGATCTCTTGTAATTCCCCTTGGAAAGGCGAGTTGAAATCCCTTCATAACCAGGAAAAAAAATTTAAAAAATTAAAAAAAAAATTAATAAACAAATAAATAATTTAAAAAAATAAAAATAAAAAGCCACGAGGCATTTGTCCTTCCCCACGTGCGTGGGTTGGGGAAGCTGCGACTTTGAACTCGCCGGGGCTGTTGCTTAGCGATCGTTTCCAATTGCCGGGGGGCAGCATCTGCCGCAGGAAAACGCCTGCGGTGTCCCCGAGCTGTCCCGGCGCGGCTCGGATGTTCTGCGGGGCTTTTGTTCATTCGTGGCCACCCGAAAACCAGCCCTTTCTGTGAGGCTGGCTTTGAAGTCGGTCCTCGCACGAAATAGCTTTGAAAACGGATAAAAAACCCATCCACGGGCTCGGATTTTGCTGCTGCTGCAGCTGAGAAGGAAATTATTTATTTCTCTGAACAGTTCAGTTTTATTGGTGCTTCCATCAAATCCCCTTTTGACCAGTTGTTTGCAGCGGTGAGGGCTGTGGAAATAATGCTTCCAATCTCTTCTTGGGCTGGGTGGAGGGTTTTTTGGGATCTATTAATTTCTTTTCCAGAACCACAGAACGGTTTGGGTTGGAAAAGCCCTCAAAGCTTCACTGAGTCCAACCATCTCACTGCCACCCACCCTGTTCCTGCTGCATCATCCTGGAAAATGCCACATTTTTCTCCTTCTGTGTGGGGTTTTGTTGGGAGAATTAACATTTCTTAGGAGGAGGAGGGTAAAATGTACTCTAGGCCAGAAAATGGGGGGGGTGATGACAGGGGGTCTTAAAGCCTTGAGTGAAATATTCCACGGAATATTCCGTTTTATGGAGCATCACATCAGGTTGGGGTTGTTTGCTGGGGGACTTCATCCCCCTGGAAGGAGGAAAACATCACTTGGAAACAGTGGAGGTGATCACAGTGGATAAAATAACAATAAAGTTTGTCAGAATAGCTAAAAATATCTATAAAGTTGGTCAAAATAGCTAAAAATATCTATAAAGTTGGTCAAATTGCTAAAAATAACAATGAAGGTGATCAGAATGGATAAAACAAAAATAAAGTTGATCAATATGCTAAAATAACAATGAAGGTGATCAGAATGGATGAAATATCAATCAAGTTGATCAAAATTGCTACAAATAATAATAAAGGTGATTGTTAAAGATAATGAAGGTGATCAAATTGCTAAAAATAACCATGAAGGTGGTCAGAATGGCTAGAAGTAACAATAAAGGTGGCCAGAATTGCTAAAAATAACTATAAAGCTGATCCAAATTCCTCACGAGTGCTGTTTCAGCACTTCTGAAGGGTTAGGCCAGGAAAATTTATTTCTATACTAAAACAAAGGAGAAAACAAACTGGGAAATCACACAATCCGCAGCTCCTGGAAGACACAGACTCCCAGCTGTGTGCTGACTTCCCCAGAGGAGTTCTCTGTGCCACCCCATTCCCTCCATCCCGGGGCAGAATTTTAATTCTCCTCCTCAACCAAAAAAATTCTTTTCCCAGGAAAGAAAGAAATTAGTAAACAAAGAAACCCCGATGCAGCAGACTCTGTGTGTGTGTGTGTGGTGTGTGTGTGAGCCCCTGCTTTTCCTCCCCGGGAGCTTGAAGTTAAAAATTATTCAATGTAAAAATTCCTGGCCTGTGAAGCAGAGGCTCTGGACTGTACCAGGCAAAGATTTTCACCAGCATTCCCTCGCTTAGCCAAGGCTGAGATAACAGGCACTTGGTGGAATAAATCTCCACTTCCCAGATTCCATCTTCCACCTCGTTTTTCTCCCTTTCCCAGCTCCCGGGTGATGGCTGGCTGTTTTCTCCGGGACACCAAGGGCAGGTGACGCTGGTTTGGCGCTGGGAGGGGGCGTTTTCTTCGCCTTTGGATGACGAGGAGGACGGGAGAGAACGAGTAAGTGGTGGGGCTTTCTCCTCTCTGGGGGCAGGAGTTTCTGGAGGGGCAGTTGGGTTGTGCTCTGCAGCGGTTTGGATGCACTTTTCCAAGTGGCTCAGGGGGAAAATTGAATTTGGAGACATTCAAGCTGAGTTGTCGCAGCTCTGTGACTTCTGGAGGCGCTGATTAGTGACAGAGCCATTCTTGTTGCTGACCTGTGCCTTAAAAAAGGTACCTGCAAACCACTTTCTGGTGATTCCCCAAAAATGCTCAGCCATGGAGATGATTCCTTGAGAGGCAGGAGGGGGGACTACCCTTGGGAAAAAAGAAAAAAAGAAAGACAAGCCACTCACTTTCTAATGTATTTATATTTTTGGAACCCCGGGGATGGGGCAGTGATTGATATTGTGATCACAGCCTGGCTGTTTTCCTGGGGATGGGATCTTCTTCCACGGCTGGATTATTCCAGCCACCAGCCTGTGAAAGCATTTCCTGCTGGGAAGGCTCCCGGAGCTCTTGGGAAGTGGGAGCAGGAGATTTACACCCCGTGGGGAGCAGCTTTGCAGGGAATCTTCCACCAGAGAGGCCTCGTCCCAAATTTCTGCTCTCCCTGGTGAGAGCAGGGCAAAAAAAAAACCCCAAAAAACCAACAAAAAAGTGTGGCTGGAGAGAGGGAATCTTCATTAAAACCTGCATTAATCTTTGTTAAAGTGAAGAGATAACACCCAGCTGAGACTGTGTCTCCCCAGAACTGTGGGTTATGTGATTTCCCATCACTGTTAGATGGTTATTAGATGGTTTCCCAGCGTTCTTTGATCACCTGAATTTTTAAGCAGGGGTAAAATGTGTGGAAAAGTTAAGCTGTAGGAGAGTTTCCAGCCTGCTACCTGAAAATGAACCAGGGAATAATAATTACGTACTATTTCCTTACTTTCTGTATCTATGCCAGCCCAAAAAGGGATGGGAGATGATTATTTATTTGTGTATATATATATTTTTCAGAGATACTGAATCTTTGCCAGACTAGATTTTCAGGTTAAATTCTGGTTTATTCCACAGCAGAATAAGCAGGAGATAAATGTGAGTTTGGGCTTGAAGTGCAATAATTGCAAAGAGCACAGCAGCAGGGGGGCTTCCTCTGCATCCCCAGCAGGGCCCAGGACACTCTCAAAGGAGCCAGGGCTGTGAAAAATCTATTTATTTATTGCTACCTGGGTTAATTTTTAATGTGGCAACGTACAAAAAACGATGCCCTGCCCTTGCAGGACTCCATGAACTTCCCTCCTTTCCTTTCTCCTGTCCCACTTCTGGCTGTCTCCGGGTTATTTCCAGGCAGGCCGTGCCACAACCTGCCCTCAGGTGTCCTGACCTCGCTGTGGCCTCCACTTGAACCAGGCTGGTGATGGAGTAGCATCAATTATCTGTCTGCACTGTGACATCTGCATGGCCAGGGCCAAATTCCCGCTGCAGGGAAGAAAACTTCGCTTTTTTGGCCTCCTGAAGTTTTCTGGAGTGGTCAGATAAGATGATCCCCCTGTATTCTAGGTTGTATATTATATATATTTATTTATTTTTATATATATATATCTGGGATGTAACAATAAATATTCCAAAAGAAGAGGGGATACAAAGCCAGAAAAGCTCTGACCCGCTTCCCTGGAATCTGGATCAGGATTTTGGGTTTGGATCGGGATTTTTATTGACATCTACTATCACTTTTCTAACAAACAAACAAACGAAAAAAAGAAAGTGTTTTGTTTTCATTTTGGCTGAAGGGAAAAGGAGAATTATTGCTAATGATTGACAGGGCACTGAGGGGGAAAATGGGAACACGTTGGAAAGGAATGTTTTCTGGGAGAAACCACACTCAGGAGCTTTCTGACCTTGCATTTGGGACCACAAAACCAGCAGCAAAGCTGGAGCCAGGGACAGGATCTCCTGATCCAACAGGACAATCCACAGGGCAGAAATGATCCCTGGTCCAGCCACTGCTGCTGGAAAGCCAGAGCCCTGACAGGTGAATTCCTCACCGACACCTCTCAGCTCTTTCTTCCCTGATTATTTGGAGTTTCTCACCTTTTTGATATTTTGCCGTTAAAATTCAGCCCTAGGGCTTGGGTTTGGTTTGGGTTTATGGTGTTTTCTCCTCCCCCAGTGCAGAGTTTGCCTCTTTGTACCCAGAGCAGGTTGAATATTTGTCAGAGCTCCTCCTGGCAAAAGGCAAAGAAGCAATGGGGACACGGGAATTGCAGCTGGAAAGAGCAGGTGGGATGTTTAAAGGTGATGTTGGTCTCTCTTCTCTCCACCTGGAACACAGATGAAAAGAAAAAGCAGAATATTTGTTGTGTGAGAGGGAACTTGCTGTGAGATTGATCTGATCATAAGCCAAAATAACTGGGAATCAACATGAGAAAGGGGACGCCCAGACAGGGAAGTTTTAGTAGCTCTACTGTGAAATGCTGTTTTATCAACAGGGGAAAGGCCTGTTTTGTAAAGGGTTGCAACAGCAGCGAAAATAACTTTAATCTGCCCCCAAGCCATTAAAAGCAAAATGGTCTTTGGTGTTAACAAGCTCAAGGGATGTAACGAAGAACGAGGTGTAAGGTCATTTTTGCTTCTCAGATCTAGGAAAATGTAATGGGATGGAGTTTGTAATTAGGAAGAAAACTCACATTGTTCCCTGTTTGTGAGCACCTGCCTGGGTCATGTAAATGATTTATATGACTCCATGTGTTTGTTACCTCTTTCTTCAGAGTCTCATCAGCCTTTTGGAGGAATTGCCAGCTCAGAATGTGAACAAACTCTTTATGAAAGTTCACCTCTTTATAAAGATGCTCCATCCTTGAGAGATGGGAGGAAAAAAAGGGGCCAAACTTGGACCTTTCCACTAATGGGAGAGCTGGAATGCAGAAATATTTAAATAACATCTGTGTTGTACGTTATAACACGTGTATTGTTTTCTCTGCATCAAACAGGGCAGGATGAAAGTAATTGTGTGCACACAGATCTTTCTGGAATTACCAGCTTGCACTGGCTCCCATTTGGGAATAGCTTCCCTCTTCCAGGAAATGCTGATGGCATCGAGGGTGTAAAGTTCTCCCTCTTGCCTCTGTTGATCTGGACTTTAAGCACCCTGAGCACGAATGGAATTGTTCCTTGCAGCAAACCCCTCCTGTTTTCCAAGTTTTAGGCAGATTGGGGGATGCTGCTCCTGGAAACGTGGGTTTGCAGGAGGAGATGGTGTTGAAACAATTGATTTGCCCCCTCTCAGTCTGCCCTGAGTCAGAAATGCTTGTTCTGCGTGTCAGAGAGGAGCATAAATTCGGGAAAACAAGGTACTTGAAGCACTTTATTGATTCCCTGCAGCCCCTGGTGGAGCTCTGGATTCTCTCACCAGCACACAGACAAAGCAGCCTTGGCTCAGGTCTCTGGGGAGGGCATGGAAATTTTTATTTTTGGAGCTGAAACAGGAAAAAAGAAGAGAAAGCATTTTCCGTCTCTTCTTGCTCCCAGTTAGTCCATCCATGGGGAGAAGATCTGCAGGCCTGGAGGGGAAGAATCCGAGGTGTTGTGTGCCTTGATCAGGTCAGGAAGCTTCAACCAAGGGGCTGGAAGTCTGAGGTGTGTAAGAACTGCCCCAGAAATCGTTTTAGAACTTGTTGTTCTCTTTCTCCAGCATCTTTTTTTTTTTTTTTTTTGTTATCCCAGCTCCAGTTTTCCACAGGTTTTAACCCCGAAGCAGAAGAGGCTTCGGCTCGTGAGCAGATGGGCCTGAAACCTGCTGGGGGTGCTGGATATTTGCTGGATTCAGCAGCAGGATAAGGGATGTGCTGCAAAACCCCCAGGGAGAAAACAGGGAAGTGCTGGTGGGAATTTCAACTCTGATTCTAAATGAAAACAGTTATTTCAGGGGAGCTGAGGGACCCCAGACTTAAGTGGGGTGCTCGTGCTAAAAACAGAGATGAAGAGCCCTGGTGTGATGGAGCTGCTGTGAAGGTGTGGGCAGGGATGTGAACAGGTACAGGAGGGATATTTCTTCAGGAATCCTTTGCTAAAATTCCCTGGAATGAGAAGAGAAGGCACAAATCTGCTCAGTTCCCTCCCAGTTCAATGATATTTCAGTGTAGGTTTAAGGTTTGCCCCCAGTTTCCCACAGAAAGCAGGAGAGTGAAGGCAGCTTTCCCACCATTCCTCATCTCTTCCCAGTCACTGCTCCCAGGATACACACCTGGAATCTTTCCCCTCTTTGGAGTTTCAGGCAATTCTCAGTTTCCTTTACAGCTCAGCTCTGAAGACAGCACAGAGTTAGCCCTGATTAGGATGGAATGTTAATTAATACTTATTCCCTCCTTAATGTCAAGTGCTGTTGCCTTGTGCAAAAGAACAACAGGAACACAGTTCCAACCTGATGATAATGAGGTTCTTCTGATGGAACCTTTCATTTCACCACCCTTATAATTCCCTGGATTTCTGTTAATATTCCACCTCATTAGGTGCAGCTCTGATTTTTCCAGCCAGTTGCTTTGCTTGGAATGTACGTGCTAATGATCTTTTTGGTGGGTTGAGCTCTCAGATGAGTTAATCAGGGGCAGATTTATCCCCTCCTTGGCCACCTAATCCAGCTCTTGTGGTGCTGTTGGTGCAAAGGATGCCAGAGCCACTCCTTGGTCTCCCCTTTGGAACTGCAGCATGAAAATGAATCCCCAAAATCCCAGGCAGAAGGTCAAACCTGTGGCAATATTTGGGAAGGGCAGGGAGGCATTTGGGTGGGAAGCTCCAGATGAAAGGAACCCAGCAGAGACAGGGAATAATTCCTTCTGTGGTGATCCACGGATCCTTTTCCTGCTGCTGCAGCTTCCAGGAGTGCCAGACAGTTCCTGCAGCTCGAGTGGTGGCATCACCATCCCTGGAAGGGTTGGGAAACGTGTGGCTGTGGCACCTGGGGACGTGGGTTCGTGGTGAACACTGGGCTGGGTTAATGGTTGGACCTGATGGTCCGAGAGGGCCTTTCCAACCTTGCTAATTGATAACGTTATCGAGCTGATTGATAAGATTATTGATAATAATTCTGCGAGGTGAGGTGTCGGTGAGAGAGTATCACCCAAGCTGAGTTTAGATTCAGTCCTGGCCTTTGGTGCCTTGTTAATTCATCCAGTACACCCCCCTCAATAAATCCAGTCAGAGGAGTCACGACCAGTGGATTTAACTGATAATTCCAGTGAGGGGTTAATGTGCTGTAGGTCAGTTTTTTCCCCCAGCTCAACCCAAACTGCCAGTGGATCCGGTTCCAAAGCTTCCTCCAGTTCCTGCACAAGCCCTGATTAAACAGGAAAAACCTGTGAATTGTTGGCTTTGAGTCCTGGGCTGAGGACAGGCTGCACTTGAGTGTCTCAAGGTTTCATTTTGGTCTCTAAAACTTCAGAGGAAAGGGGGGGGGAACACAGAAATCTGGGGCTTTCTAGTAAGAGGGGGGGAGATGTAATCTGTTTACACCCTGCATTCCTCACGTTCCTTGAGAGTCTGCTGCTATAAAAACCCTCAGTCCCACCTACAGCCCGAGTTTAATGGAGCTGCAGAAAAGCCAAATCTTGCTCTAGAGGCAGATATGACATAATGGGGCTTATATTTAGACACCAAGCCCACCTAAACTGGGATTATTTAATGCTCTGAGCACATCCTGGGTTTCCTTCAGAGGATGAGACAGGCAGGGACCCACCTTAGTTCCAAAATGCTCCTCTCCCCTGGTAAAGGAAAGTGTCCTGGGGTGGGAATGCCCTTTGTGGAATACGAAGCACATTGAGGGGGGGGTTGTTGGTTTTTTCTTCTTCTTCTGTTTGAACGGGATGACTCAAACTTGGTGCAAGTCCAAGGCAAAGAAAAGGTGCAGGGTGCCTGCCTGCTTAACTCCTGAGCTGCTGGGAACGCCCTGAGTGCAGTTTGTTGTCCTGGTGGGCTCAACAGCACCTGCTTCCTTGGGTTTGCTTCCCTGGGGGTGCCTTTTTTTAGGATCTTCGGGTATTTTTGTTCAGGTCAGTCCACTGGCATCAACCAGCAGTGGTGTCCCAGCAGAACGTGGGTCAGGAGACACGGAGTGATTGTTCTTGCCATGTTCACTTTTAAAGGCTGAAACAGAAGATTTGGAAACGGTTTTGGTGTGTGGGGAAGGGGCAGCTCAACCTTCAGCTTGTCTGGAGCCAGGACTTTCCAGCCACCAATTTGGATCAGCCACCGAGCCCTTGGGAAGGGGGAGAAAGAGGTTTAAAGATTGGGATCTATACGGCCAATGAAATTTTAAAATAGATCATTTCCAGTGAATTTTGCTTCTCCTGCTCCATTTGAAGGATAGCTGAAAGATCAAAAACCCCAAACAACCCAAACCTCTAAAATCCCTGTCACCTCAACTCCTTTGCTTTCAAAGTCCAGAGTGTGTTTTGTCACAGGGGCAAAGAGATTAATTCCTACTTTCAGTGAAAAAACATAAATCACACACGTTCTCCTTGCCTTCCTGTGAATAATTTTTCTTTGGGAAATCAGTGGCTCTAATAATTACCATTGGAAATCAGGGTGCCCTTTGCATGACTAAACATTGACATCCTGTCAGGTGTCTCTGAAACACACCCAGTGTGTGTGTGTGGAAGAAAAGGCAGCAGAGCATCAGCAGCTGCCATCAGGGGCTCATCTTGAGCTCAGGGGATCAGCATTTCCCAACCAAAACCCGATTTCAATAGCGGGGCCTTGAACTGCAGCTTCCTCCTGTGCCTCTCAGCACCCCTGATTTCATTTGCAAATGAAGGCACGAGCTCTGAGGTGCTTGTTTTAATAATCAAATGCTTGGAAAAATGGTCTGAGGAGAGTGGAGCAAATCCTCAAGGTGTTTAAAAAAAAAAAAAACCCAAAAACAAACCCACAAGCAGCTAAACAAAGTGAACCCCCCCCTTGGATTCTGTGCAGCTCCAATCGTCTTGTGTCAGTCGTGGCTCGTGCTCATTTCCTCCTGTTGCCTGTCTTTGCCTTTCCCTGTTCCTTCACTGCTCCCTCACAGATCAAAAAGGGATCTCACAACCCTGCAGGGTCTGAGATAAAGACACTTGTGCACAAATCCTCACTGGAATTCCAGCCAGCTCCCAGTGGTGATTCCAGTCCCACCAGGGCAAGGGAAGGACCACTGAGCTGTGACCTGTTTCAACAGTTCTTCTGCTTCAGAGAGGAACAGAGCACGTTCTGAGCTGTTAATTAAACTGAACAATCATTCTCTGCCTTCATCTTATTTCCCTCTTGACTGTCAGAGCTGGGAAAAGACCTGGTTGTTTTGAAAGCTGCCCAGTTCTCCACGAGCGTGGCTGCCCCATCCCTGGGAATGCCCAAGGCCAGGTTGGACAGGGCCTGGACCAGGAAAGTGTCCCTGTCACGGAGTGAGATGATCTTTGGGGTCCCTTCCGACCCCAACCATCCTGGGAGGTGGATGGCGGGGGGTGCTCAGAGCCACGGAGCTGCTTTTGGCGTCTGCCCTGAGCTGGGCCGGTGTTTATCAGGCTGAGTAAGAAGGGGAGTGCTTAAAACAAGCCCTTTGCTGCTGGAAGGAGTTCTTAGGAAGCGTTTTATCGGAGTGAGCGAGGGCTGCAGGCTGTGCTCGCACAGGGAGCAGCGCCGGGTTCCGCCAGGCAGGAGCCTCTCACTGACAGCACAGCAGAGAATTCCCGGGTGGCTGGGAGGGCAGGCTGGGTTGTTTGTGCTCCACATCCACGCTCCAAGCTCTGGGTTCACCCTTTGCCTGCATATTTTGGGCTGCAGCGCTCGCACGGCGAGGCGGGAGACGCCGGAGTCGGTCAAGGGTCGCCGGGCAGGGAAGGTGCCACTCGAGGTTTTGGTAGAACAGCTGGTGAAACAGGCTCCCCAGGGCAGTGTCACAGCCCCAAGGCTGCCAGAGCTCCAGGAGTGTTTGGACAACGCTCTCAGGGACAGGCTGGGATTGTTGGGGTGTCCTGGAGACGGACCCTTCCAGCTCAGGAGAGCCTGTGGCTCTGGAACGGTGTCAGAGCCCCACGGAGGGGCTGGTGGGTGTCACACAGCCCAGGACCAGTTTCCCCAGTGCCTGGCACACCCTGCCCAGCCCAGTGAGCGCTGGGGAGAACACCCAGCCTGGCATCGGGGGCACGGAGAGGGTGCAGAGATAAGCTGAGGGTTAATGAGTTACCCAGGGGTGACGTAACCAGCTCAGGGATAAATGCCTCACCACAGGCACTTCTTCACTAGTCAGTCTGAGCAGAGATGCCCCCCAGAGCTCTTCAAACTCCCTGGAAGGTGTTTTTTGGAGGCTGTGAGCCCCTGGTTTTGTCGGTGACTCACGATGTTGTCACCTGATACTTCCTCCTTCACTGAGCTTTGCCTGCAAAGGGCCCATCCCACCTTCCAGCTGACATTAGATCCGTGCCTTTCCCACCCTGTGGAGGGGTTTGGGGTGAAAGAATTGCTTGGAAAAAAAAGCAATAAAGGCCTGGAATCAAAAAAACCCCCACAAAAGGTCTGGAATCAATTCCCTTTGCAAGCAAGGGCAGGACTGACCAGAAGGGTTTGGGAGCAGTTTGGGTGAGTGGTTCACAAGGAAGAGAATGGGGGTGAGATCAATCCCTTCCCCTTGTTTTTTTACTCCCTTTTCAGGAAACAGAATCAGAGAATCACAGAATGGTTTTGGGTTGGAAGGGACCTGAAAGATCATCTTGTTTTGGGGCTAATCCAGACATTCCTGTTTGGAGGGTTTTGCATCTCTGTGTGTGTAAGGACTGATGGTGTTACGGAGGGTGCAGGGATGGATAAGGACTGAAGTTTGAATGGAAGATGCAGAAATAGATAAGGATTAATGCTGTTAGAGAGGATTCAGGACTAAATCGGGCTGTCAGCCCTCTCCAGGCACAGGGGACTGTGACACAGAGTTCACCAGCGCAGAATTTGGTGCCTCATGGGCAAGGCAAAAGATTTTTTTCCTTAACCTGCTCCCGTGTGAAAACGGGGTGGATAAAAAGACTCTCCATCAGCAGCAAAACAAGGCTCTCCTATGCCAGCACTAATACCCAGCACAGTGGTGTAAAAAAGGGGGGAAAAAAGAGAATTATTGCTGCCATGGGCATGTCCAAAGGCTTGTCTTGCACAGAGAGCTGGGTAAGGCACAACCCAAACCTCCAGCCCTCACGTACTGTAACTTTTTTTTTTTTCCCCACAACATTCTTCTTGTTTCATCGTTTACATCCCTCGGCTTCCATTTGTCATTTGTTTTGCTACTTCTGTTTCCCCCCCAGGTACCTCATCTCAAAGGAATGAGGCGTTTGGAGCCAACGCCTGGAGGCCCCCGCGGTGGTTAATTTGCTTTATGGCCCTTTTCTCCCGGCTCATCCCCTCCTGTTTTCCACCAGCAGAAATTCCTCTTCTTTTCTTTATTTTTTTTTTTATTTTTTTTTTCCTCTCCTCTCGAGGAGCTGAAAACGAACTGAGAGCGACTCCATCAATCAAGGTCACTTCGCTCTCCTTTTCGGGCGTCCCGGTGATTTCAGCGAGTCCCGTTTGCAGCGGTGATCAAAGCCCAGCTTGGCAGATTTGAGGGCGTTTTTCGGGGGTTCCATCCCTGGGTTTGAAGGGGAGTTCGGTTCCCAAACACCGCCTCGTGCCTCGGGGGGTTGGCATCTCCCGGGTTATGGAGCTTTCCAGCTGAAATCGTGGATGCTGGGGGAGAAAAAGGAATCAGGGAGTCCCAAAACGCATTTTTGACGTTAGGGACTAAATTCGGCGAGTGAGACTTTTTCTGTTTTGGTTTGTTTTTTTTTTTAATCTGAAGTTTTGCAGTTAAAATACATAAATGTCAGTGCAGACAGCAATGTCACATCTCTTCCTGTGCCTTCAGCCCCTTCCACCTCCCTGCCAGAACTTCCCTTCATTCACATCTCAGGGAGGGTCAGGGAGAAATATTTCTCCCCAAAAGTCTTGCTTCAGATTTAATTTGAACGGACTCCAACAACACAAGTCAACCTGTGGCCTCAAATACATCCAAAAGTAAATTAAAAAAAAAAAAAAGGAACATAAAAAGATTATTTTTGCCCAGGAGCCCCTTGACAAAAGGACATTATGTGACTTATTGGCAGTAATTTCTGTGCTGGCTGAGCATCCTGCAGTGGTTGTACTTATTTCCAGGTGGGTTTGGGCTCAGCAGCAGCTCCTCCCAGGGATTGTTGTGTCCCTTTGCCTCCTCTTCCGAGGAGATTTGAGTTGGCTCAGCCCTGGGACGGTTGATAATCCCGGCCTGCCTTTGTTTTGAACCAACATCATCCCCTTTGCTGCTTCTCCTGCAAAGGAACAGCATCGCCTGTGGACAGACACAGCGAGAAAAACACACCCAAAACCTGCTGATCTGGGGGTTTGGCAGCAATCCTATCGAGTTTGTGTATTTGATCCATTAAAAAGTAGGGAGAGAGAGAGAATTCAGCCACAGTGAGACATAAACAGCCGTGCTCTAAATGATTAATAGAATAAAACTCTCTCCTGCAGCTCCACACTGCGATCAGCTCCTCTGCCACTTCCAGGGGTGATTTCATGCTCACCAATGACCTACAGGTTAGAAAGGGGAAGTTTTGAACTCTTCCAGCTGATATAAATGCCAGTTTTTAGCCCTTTCAGCAGCACAGAGTTCTGTGAGCAAAGGGCACAACCTCTTAACCTGTTGGTGGTATTTATTTCTGAGTTTGGTGCACGTACTGTAAGAGTGTTTGTAAGCACTGAAAGTGCTTTGTAAGCACAGAAAATGCTTACAAATAGTGCTGAAAAGCACCAGATAATTGGAGTGAAACTGCCAGAAACCGATTTTTGTCCAGCTGGGTGTCAAATATTTGCTATTCCTCATAACTCTTCGGTTCTTTTAATCGCAGTTATTTTCTTTCCAGCGTCCCCCCGCTCTTTACATGCAACGAGGTTTCTCTTGAATTTCAGGTCAGTAATTCCTGCCATCAGCAGCAGGGTTTCCCAAAAACGATGGACCTGGGAGGAGCAGCAGCAGGTTTGGAGCTGGTCTGGTGCAGTGAGCCAGGGCCCTGCCAGGGTTATCAAGGCAGGGTCGTATCTGGTAGTGACTCATCCAAGGAGCTTCCTGGCTCGGCCAACACCCTTTCCTACCAATGCCCTGGTGGGAAGGATGACTCAGAGCCTGCTCAGAGGCAGCTGCTGCGCTGGGAACGCTGCTGCTCCAGTGCCCTTTCCACAGGGGCTCCCCTGGAGGGTGCCAAGAGAGAGAGGGGACGTGTTGGGACTCGCTGGGTTGAGGTACCTTCCAAAGAAGAGGTTGTTTGTTCAAGGATGGAGAGTAAACCAGGAAATTCGGAGCTGAGGACAGAGCTGAGTTTTTCCTGGTCTGAAGTGCCCCATCCCCCCAATTAAAAAAAAAAAAAAATGCCTGGAAGAAAAGGAGGCTCAGGGGGGGAACTTCTGGCTCTGCAACTCCTTGATCTGGAGGGTCGGGCTCTGCTCCCAGGGAACAGGGACAGGAGGAGGGGGAACGGCCTCCAGCTGGGCCAGGGGAGGGGCAGGTTGGACATCAGGAGGAATTTCCTCATGGAAAAAGGGTTGTTAAACATTGGAAGGGGGTGCCCAGGGTGGTTTGGAGTCCCCAGCCCTGGGGGTGTCCAAGGAAGGGCTGGATGTGGCACTCAGTGCTCTGGGCTGGGGGACAAGGTGGGGATGGGGCACAGGGGGGATCCGTGGGCTGGGAGGGCTTTT
>JAYRBT010000471.1:0-11354 GCA_036023395.1 Myiotriccus ornatus | reverse complement strand
TTCCCCAGTGTGCCCCCCCAGTCCTCCCTCCCCCCTGCACCCCCCATGTGCCCCTCATCCCTCCCCCCATTCCTGTGCCCTCCACTTTTCCCCTCTACCCGCCATCCCCGTGTCACCCCAAGTCCCAGTGCCCCCCATTGTCCCCTGTGTCTCCCCCACATACAGACTGCCGAGGCCAAGGGGGGTCTTGGGGTCCCCCCTCAGCTCCGCCTCCAGTTCCCGCAGCCGCCCCAAAACCTGGGGGTCCCCAGAGAGCTCCCGCGGGAATGCCCGGATCCAGTACCTGGGGGAGAGGAAGGAGAGAGCTCAGGGGAAGCCCAAAAATCTGGGGGAACCCCAAAGAGGTTATGGGATCCTCAGAGAGGGTTGGTGGCAGTCTCTGGGAGATTGTGGGGTTCCCAAAGGGGGTCTGTGGGGTCCTCGAGGGGGTCATGGGGTCCCCAGATGGGTGTTTTATGGTTCCTGGGGGAGGTTGGAGGGTCCGGGGGGATTTAGGGTCTCTGGTGGGGGCCTGAGGGTCCCCAGGGGAGGTTGCAGGTTCCCCAGAGGTGTCTAGAGGGTCCCAGAAGAGAGTTTTGGGGGTCCCTGAGAGGGTTTGGGAGTCCCAATATGGTTTGGGGGTTCCCAGAGGGGGCTTGGGGGTCCCAGGGGGTTTGGAGGGGCTCAGAGGGGTATTTTTGGGTCACTCACCGGACCAAGTGGCCGATCTTGAGGCGCAGAGAGGGACCCTCGGCCAAGTCCCCTGACTCCTGCACCGTGGAGGGGTCAAGGAGCCTGTGCAGGGATTTGGGGGTTCCCAGAGGGGTCCTGGGGGACTTGGGGGGCCAGGAGGGGGTCCCTGGGGGGCTTGGGGCATCCTGGGAAATCAGGAATATTTGGGGGGCTGTCGGGGGTCCCCAGAGATTCGGGGCCCTCCAGGGGTCAAAGAAAGGGATCTCAGAGGTGTCCCTTGGGGTCTCCAAGGAAAAATCAGCAGCTTCCCATCCACCTCGGCCTGGGACAGGTACCAGGGGTGGAGTTTTGGGGGGGATCCAGTGAAGTTTGGGGGTCTTGGAGAATTCGGGGTGTCCCTGGGGTGGGGTTGGGATCTCGGCAGGGTTCCGAAGGGTTCAGGGAGGTTTTGAGGGGTTCTCAGGGGTTTGGGGTGTCCCTGGGACAGTTTGGGGGTCCCGGAAGGTTTCTCCGGGGGCCCCGGGGGGATCCCCAAGGATATAGGCTCAGCAGCTTCCCGGCCACCTCAGCCTGGGGGAGGTACCAGGGGTGCGTCGCCAGGAAGAGCCGGACGAGCTGGGGGTCCCGAACCTTCCCCTGCGCGTCTGAGGGGGCAGAGGGGTCACCCCAAAAACCCAGCGACACCCCAACACCCCCCCTGGGACCCCCAACCTCCTCAGAACCCCCCAAAACCCCAAAACTCTTCCCTCTAGAGCTCTCCAGACCTTAGGGACACCCCAAAGCCCAGAACCCCCCCAAACCAAACCCCTGGGACTCAGAAGGTGCACAGGCGCCCCCCCCCCCCAAGCGTCTTCAAGAGCCTCCCCAAAATCCCAAGGCCCTCCCAAATGCTGGGGCCCACCGAGCCCCAAGAAACCTGTAAAGCTCAGGGGCCCCCAAATCCAGGGGGTTCCCAAACACTGGAACCCCCCAAGCCCTGGAATCCCCCCAGACCTCAGGGACTCCGCAAACCCCAGGGTCACCCCCAGACCTTCAGACCCGCCCCCGGACCCCCAACCCGGGGCCCCCCCACACCAAAGGCATCGACGCAGCCCCGCAGCAGCTCATCCAGGGTGGGGGCTTGATCCAGGTCCAGGGAGCAGCTCATGGTGAGACCCAAAAACTGGGGGGATCGTGGAGAGGGGGAGTGTCAGCACCAGGGACCCACCAGGACCTCCCAAAGTGGAACTGGGGGGGCCCCAGGGGTCCCCATATCCTGGGGGTCCCATTTTGGGGGTCCCTTGGGCACGAAGGGGCTGGTTTGGGGAGGCTGGGAGGGATCTGGGGGGGGGCCCTTAGGGGTCCCAGTTCCCCAAGCCCCAGAAGTCCCGATTTGGTGGTCCCGGCGCCGGGGGTTTCTCTGGCTCTGGGGGTCTCGGTTTAGAAGTGCCAGACCCCCCCGCGGCCCCCCTGCCCCTGACGGGGTCTTGCACAAGCGTTTGCACAACCCTTGCCGGCGGGGGGGGTCCAATTTCCCCTCCCGCTCTCCCCGAATCCCCCCTGACACCCCAATTTCCCCCCTCCCGGGTCCTGCACTCACCGATAACGCGGCGCTTCCTGAGCCCCAGTTCCGGAGCGTCCCAGTACGGGGTAGGACACACGACTGGGGGGAACTGGGAGGGATTGGGGAGACTGGGGGAAATGGGAGTGAGGGACACTGGGGGCACTGACGAGGGGACTGGGAGCACTAGAATGGGAGTATCCCGGGGCACTGGGACAACTGGAACTGGGGTACTGGGAACACTGGGACAGGGGTACGCCTGGGTACTGGAATGAGGGTAACTCGGAGGAATGGGATGGGGGTGCTGGAAAAACTGGGAGCAGTGGGACAGGGCCAATACTGGGAGCATTGAGCATACTGGGACGGGGTTATCTCGGGGAACTGGAAGCACTGGTAGGGCGCTCTGAGGGGACACGCGGGGATCCCGCACTGCCCCGCTCCTCGCCCCACCCCCCTCCCCGCCCCCGAGACCCTTCGGGGACTCCCCGAGATCCCCCCCAGACACCCCAGAGTTCCCCGGGACCCCCGAGACCTCCCAGCCCGAACCCACCTGCTCCGGCGGCAGCAGCCGTGGCGGGAGGACACGGGAGGTGCGGGCGGGGCGGAGCCGGGATCTGGGGGGCTTGGGGTGGGTTCGGAGGTGGCCGGGATGGGTGGGGAGGGGGGAAGTGGTTTGTGGTTAAACAGAAATGCCGTGCCAGGAGCGCCCCGGGAGGGGCGAGGAGGGTGGAGGCCCCAGAACCACTCCGGGAGGCCGGAGCTCCCCAGATCCCTCCCATAAGAACCCCTTTAGACTCCCTAAATTTTGAGAGGAGAACCTAGATCCCGAGGGAGGAGACATTAAAAATCCGGAATTTCTGTAATGTCTTTATTGTCCTTAATTTAATTTCTTTCATTAATTACTTTAATTCTTTTAATTCCTTTATTTCCTTTAATTCCTTTATTTTCTTTATTTTTAGGGGAGGGACCCCCCCAGTTCACCCAGTGATGCCGCAGGGTCCCCCCAGTTCCTGAGGTGGAGGCAGAGGGGGAACCTCCCTTAATAAATTAAAAATGACCAAATGAGCCCCAAACTGCCCCAAATGTCGGGGATCCCCCTGACCCCTCCCAGTAAATTTGAGGGGGCGGGATTTAGGGAGGCCAAGGCACGTGGTGGGGTCCAGGGGGGTCCCAGGTGTCTGGAGCAGTTGGAGGGAGGGGCTGGGAGGCGATCTGGGGGGGCTGAAGGCACACGGTGGGGTCGGGGCAGTCCCTGGGTGCAGGGGTTCAGCACTGCCCGGCCGGAGGGCTCCGGGGGGGTCCCGGGCGGGGGCATCCCCTACTCGTCAGGGGCGGGAATGCGCTGCCGGGAGGGTTCGCAGCCCCAGATCTCCCGCGCATACTGAGCGATCGTCCGGTCGCTCGAGAACTTCCCGGAGGCCGCGATGTTCCGGATCACGGTCCGGGTCCATTCCCGCTGGTTCTGGGGGAGGGGCCGGGGGGTCAGGGGAGTAGAGAACCCCAAAAGCACCCCCGGAACCCCCTTGGAGCCCCTCACCCCCTTTTACGGCTTGTAGTCCCTTCCCAGACACCCCCGAGCCCCGTGTCCACCCCTTCTGTTCCCATGGGATTTGGGAACCCCATCATACCCCCTCCAGGGTTTTGGGGACCCCTTGGATCCCCCCACCCTCTTCTGCAACCGCTGTCCCCTCACACACCCCAAGGACACCTGGGGAACTCCCTGAGCCCCTTAATGCCCCCCCCTTTTCTCCCAGTGGAGTTTTGGGTACACTCCATCCCCTCCCTAGGGTTTAGGGACCTCCCAAAACTCCTCTGTTCCCCCTCCAGGGTTTTGGAACTCCCTGAAACCCCCATCACCTCCCCCTGTACGTGGGGTGGTCCCTTTGGGGGTGTCACTTTGGGGGTCCCTTTTGGGGAGCCTCTTTTTTGCGAAGTCCCTTTTTGTGGGGGTCACTTTTGGGGGGGTCCCCACCTTGTAGAGGGCACTGACTTTCTCTTGGCACTTCACATACGCCTCGTAATCCGCAAACACCTTGAACCTGGGTGGGGAATTGGGGAGTCAGGGGGGTCCGAGACCCCCGTAGTCGTGGGGGGTCTGACATCTGAGTCTACCCCCACCTCCAACTCCCCCAGATCCCCGGAAACCGGGTCCTGCATGGCCTGGGGACCCCCCACCCAGGAGACCCCAGCCCGCCGCCTCCCTCCGACAGGGCCCTGCCCCGACAGCACCCCTGTCGTGACACTCGTGGCCCGACAGCCCCCCCTGTGGGACCTGTCGTGGTTCATGAGCATGTTGACGATGTCACGGAACAGGTCGGGTTGGCGGGGGCTGAAGAAGCCCGAGCTGAGCTGGTCCACGGCCTGGCGGAGCTCGGGCAGGCGGTCATAGAACTCCTGGGCGCGGTACCTGGGCACAGGTGGGCACAGGTGAGAGACAGGGGGGCACAGGTGAGATACTGGGGGTGAGTACGAGGGGGGTACGGGAGGGTTAGAGATCCCGTGTCACCGTGGGGGTACGGTGGGGTTCAATGGGTGCTATGGGGGTTTTGTGGGATGCAGTGGGGGGACCCTCCGATCCCTCAGGACCCACACCCCTGTCTGTCGAGTGCCTCGACGTCAGGCACCCTCATGCCGAAGATGAAGAGGTTCTCCTCGCCCGCCTCCTCCGCCATCTCCACGTTGGCCCCGTCCATGGTGCCGATGGTCAGGGCCCCGTTGAGCATGAACTTCATGTTCCCAGTGCCCGAGGCCTCGGTGCCCGCCGTGGAGATCTGCTCCGACAGGTCGGCCGCTGGGATCACTGCGGGGCAGGACACACGTTGGGGCCCAGGGGTGGGTTTGGGGCAGGTTTTGGGGCTTCGGGGTGTTTCGGGGTGTGTGTCCCCCTTCTCAGGCAGGGACACCCAATGGTTCTCCAGTAACAGCCCCCACAGTGAAGGGGGGATTTGGGTGTTGAGGGTGGGTTTCAGGGGCTTGGGGGTGGTTTTGGGGTTCACTGGGTGTTTTGGGGGTTCATTGGGGGGTTTTGGAATTCCCCACCCTTCTCAGCCAGGGACACCCGGTAGTTCTCCAGGAACAGCACCCGCAGTCGATCTCCCACCGCCGGATCCTGGTTCACCACATCCCCAATCGCTGTCACCAGCCGGATGATCATCTTGGCCATGTGGTACCCAGGGGCTGCCTGGGATGGGAATGGGAGGGTCAGGGGCACCCCCAGAGACTCCCCCAAGCCCCCAGAGAGCCCTCACATGCACCAGGACCCTCCCAAGCCCCCAGAGAGCCCCCCTGAAGCTCCTCAAATTCTCACAGGACCCCTCTAAGCACCCTCAGCCCCCCTGCCAACTGCCCCCAGGGGTCCCCAAAATCCCCCTGAACCCCCCTAGGCCCCTCCCAAAACCACCCAAACTCCCCAGGCTCTTCCCTCACCTTTCCCCCAATCATGATGGTTCGGGGCACGAAGGGTTTCCCGGGGTCCTTCTTGATCCCTGAAATGGGAGGGGACCCCAAAATGGGGGGGGCCACAAATCAGGGAAGAGCCCCTAAATCAGGGAGAGGGTGGACACTGGGGCCCCCAGGCGGGTTTTCACTGTCCTTGGGGAGAGTCCCACCCATTTTGGGTGGGGACTCATGGCTGTAGGGAGTGATGTTGTGGAGGCAGCTGGGGGGTTCCAGGGGGTTGCCAGGGGTTGGGTCCCAGTGGGTGGTTTTGGGGGGGGCTCCCGGGGGTTGTCCCGGTGTGGGAGGGTCCCAGGGAGATTTGAGGGTGCCCAGGTGTCTCCACTAATGGTTGTAGAGGATGATGATGTGGAGGCATTTGGGGTCCCTGTTGGGGTGTCTGGGGTGTCCCAAGCGGCTGTCTCTGGATGGGGAGTCCCACGGGGGTTCAGGGTGTTTGGGGGGTAGTACTGGCTGGGTTTAGGGGTCCCTGGGGGTCCTCACTCACGGTTGTAGAGGGTGATGATGTGGAGGCAGTTGAGCAGCTGCCTCTTGTACTCGTGGATCCGCTTCACCTGAACATCAAAGAGCGAGGCGGGGTTCACCCGCACCCCCGACATCTTCTCCAGGTAGGCTGCGAACTTCACCTTGTTCTCCTGCAGGGGGGAATGACCGAGGGGGTTGGGGGTGGCCAGGACCCCACAGCACCCCCTGAGCCCCCACAGCCTGACAGAGCCTCCCCAGGGCCAGTTCACCCACACGCCCAACACCTTCTCCAGGTACACCGTGAACTTCACCTTGTTCTCCTGGAATGGGGAGGGGCTGCTGGGACCCTCATGGAACCCTCCAGCACCCCCTAAACCCATGGCGACCCCAAAATTTCCCCCAAGCCCCCGTTCCCCCTTACCTGCTTGACTTTGGCCACGTCACGGATGAAACTCTCATCGTCCACGAAGTCCCGGAGCCGCTGGAGCTGGTCCAGGTCGGACACGAAATCCTCCCCAATGCGCTGGGAAAGGGGAGGACCCCCAGATGAGCCCAGGTGAGCCTGGGTGATCTCAAGGGTCCCATGGAGCCCAGGTGAGCACTCACCTGCGCGATGACCTCGGCCAGGCCGGGGTTGCACAGCACTAGCCAGCGCCTCGGGGTGATCCCGTTTGTCTTGTTCTGGAACTTCTGGGGCTCCAGCTGGTAGAAATCCTTGAACCTGGGTGGGGGGCAGCATGTGGGGTGAGGGGACACGGCAGGGACCCCCAGAGATCCTCAGGGGGATCCAGAGAATCACAGAAACCCACAGGGACCCATAGGGAGATCCAGAGAGTCACAGGGACCCCCAGGAACCCCCAGGGATGGGAACAGGGAGGAGGATGAAGGTGGGACAAGGGACAACAACAGGACAAGGCCGAGAGGCAGAGCGAGATGGGAGGGCTGCACAGGGATGTGGGGGCTGGGGGTGAGCTGGGGGGGCTGTGAGGGGCCGAGGGGGATGTGGGGGCTGGGGGGTCTGTGCACAGCATCCTTGGGAACCTGGGAGTGGATGCAGGTAATGGAGTTGATGGTGGGACAGTCAGAAGTGGGGGCTGTGAGGGGCAAGGGGGAAGCTGAGGGGCTGTGGGAGGTTTTGGAGTGCCGGGGGGGCCCCTACACGCTGTCCTTGAGGATCTGGGAGTGGATGGCAGCAACGCCGTTGACGGCATGGGACCCCACGATGCACAGATGGGCCATGTTGATGCGTTTGACGGCACCTTCCTCTACCAGCGACATCCGCCGCAGGCGGTCGTGGTCCCCGGGGAACGAGGCGTAGACACGCTGGGGAAAGAAAGGGGGGCACAGAGGGTTGGGAGGGGGCACCACATCCCCCACTGCACTCACTGCCCTCACTGCCCCCTCTGCCCAACCCAGAGACTCAACTGTTCCAGGGGAATGAGGCGTAGACACAATGGGAGGGTGGGCACAGGGGGTTTGGGACCCCCAACTGGCCCCACTGTCCCCAGCTGCCCCCCACTGCTGCCCCAGGGACACCTCAGCCACCGAGGCACCCCCTTGCTCCCCACCGTCCCTCAACTGTCCCCCAAGTGTCCCCCAGGTGCTCCCCAAGGGCCCAGGGGTCCGGCCCCACCTATGCCCCTTCTGCTCCACAAGAGCCCAGAGGTTTGAGGCTCCCTGCCCCCAGGTTCCCCTTCAAGGGCCCAGGTGCCCCCAGACCCAAGTGGCCGTACCCGCTCACCCCCCAAGCCCCCCACTGCCCCCCACTCACATCGAGGAAGCGCTGGTTGATCTCGTAGATGAGCTGCAGGTGCCGCGGCAGCAGTGACTCCAGGAGGTGGATCGGCCACCGCTCCAGGGCCTCGGGCAGCACCGTGTGGTTGGTGTAGGCACAGGTACGAACCGTGATGTTCCAGGCCTGGGGGGACCCACAGTGACTCACAGCCCCCCAAAACCTGCCCCATGGTCCCCCATGGCCCCCCAGCCACAGCCCCAGTCTAGAGCCTCAGGCAGCATTGTGCGGTTTGTGTAGATGTGAACCGTGACGTCCCGGGCCTGGGGGGACATGGTGGGGGCACAGGGGGGACCCACAGCCCCCCACAGCACCCCACAGCCCCCAGCGCACACCATCACCCTCCCACCTGGGGGAACACAAAGCCCTTGGGGACCTGCAGCCTTCAGGGACCCCCCACCATGGGGTCCCAATGTCCCCCCCATCGGTGCCCCCGTCCCCCACCTCATCCCAGCCCAGCCGCTCCTCGTCCACCAGGATCCGCATCAGCTCCGGGATGGCCAGGGACGGGTGGGTGTCGTTCAGCTGGATCGCGACCTGGGGGGTACAGGGGGGTCACAGGGGGCTCCAGGCAGGTTTGGTGGTGTCCCGGAGGGATCATGGAAGGGTTGGGGTTCACCTTGTCGGGGAAGGTGTCAAAGGCTGTTCTCACGGGGTCACGGCTCCCGAATTTGGCGGATTTGTAGCGCCGAATGATGTCGTGGAGTGTCGCCGCCACCACGAAGTATTCCTGCTTCAGTCTCAGTTCCTTCCCCTCGAAAAACTGAGATAACCCCCCATAGCCCCTCCGTGAGACCCCCATACTGCCCCCCAAATCCCTCCTGCTTCAACCTCAGCTCCTTGTCCTCGAAAAAACAGGAGTATCCCCCCATGAGACCCCTCATAGGGACCTCCAGGACCCCCAAAGGCCTTCCCCCCACCCCCTTACATGATCATTGGGGTACAGAATGCAGGAAATGTTCTCCACTAGGTTTGAGGGTGCCCCAAATGCTGGTGTCCCAGCACTCCCCAGACCCCTCAGAATCCCTCAGGACCCCCAAGGAACCCCTTCAGCCCCCCCCCCCCCAGCCCCTCACATTGTCATTGGGGTACAGCACAGGGCAGATGTTCTCTGCCAGGTTTGAGGGCATTCTCGGCCCCTCTGGGAATCCCAGGCCCCTTTCCAGCCCCCCAGGATCCCCAGGCCCCCCCAGCTGTCCCCAGCCCCTCACGTTGTCGTTGGGGTACAGCACACGGGAGATGTTCTCTGCCAGGTTTCGGTCCAGCACGGCCTGGACGTACCCGCCGACATTGACTGCAGAGACAGGGCAGGTCGGGGGGGGCCCGAGGTTTGGGGGCCCCCGGGGGGTTTAGGAACGGGGGGCTTTGGTGGGGAGCAAGGTGGGGTTCGACGGTGCATCCCTGCCCTGGAGGGGACATTTGGGGGTGCAGGGAGGGGAGGTTGAAGGGGGGGGAACTCCAGGGGGAGCTGGGGGGGCATCACTGCCCTAAGAGGGGCTTTTGGGGTACATGGAGGGGAAGAGGGAGGCAGGGAGGCTTGGGTGAGGCTTAGGGAGGGGGACAAGGGCGGTGGGGGACAATCAGGGTGTATTGGGGGTACATCAGTGCCCTGAAGATTTGGGGAAGCATTTGGGGTGCAGGGAGGCTCTTGGAGGTAGCCCTGGGGTCCTCGGTGGGGCCTGAGGGCAGTCAGTATGGGTGTTTGGGGTTCCAGGCAGTGGGTTTGGCCTGTTTTGGGGCACTCACAGTCCTTGAGGTTGAAGTCATTGGGAGCTCGGGCCGACCAGAGACGCAAAGTGTTCACTGTGTTATTGCGGTACCCGGGCACGGGGGTGTCATAGGGCACGGCCAACACCACCTGTGTGACAGACCAGTGTGCCAGGGCCCCCCAAACACACACAACCCCCCAAACACAGACAGACCCCCCAAAACACACACAGCGCCCCCGGAAACAGGGTACCCCTCTGACCTGCAGCACAGCACCATCCTGCCCCCCTGCCTGGCCTGTGCTCCCCCCCCACACACCTGTACCACACCTGTGATACCCCTGCATTGCACCTGTATTACAGCTGTGCATACATGTGCCACATTTTTGTCACACTTGTGTCACACTTCTGCACACCTCTGCCCCTCACCTGCGTGTCCAGCCACCTGGCCCCACCCGTGCCATGCTCCCCTCCATTCACACACCTGTGTCACACCTTTAGCACACCTGTATCACACCTGTACCACACCTGTGCCACTCACCTGCGTGTCCAGCCACCTGGCCCCGCCCGGGCCATGCTCCACCCTCCCGTAGAACCTCACTGGGATCGTGTACTCGGGACGCGCCTTCTCCCAGGGGTTCCCGTAGCGCAGCCAATCGTCGGCTTCCTCCACCTGGGGGGAACCCAAAACACCTGAGACCCCCAACCCCTCTTCCAGGACCTACCAGGGACCCCCAAACGCCTGGTCATTGGCCCCTCCTCCACCTGGGGGACCCCAAACCCCCTGAGACACGCCCCTCAACAGCCTTCGGGAACTCACCAGGATGCTCAAAGCCCTGTAGCCTCCCCCAGCCCCCCAGGGCCCCCCCCGCACCTGCCACCCCCCCGCAATTCGCTGGTTGAAGATCCCGAACTCGTAGCGGATCCCGTATCCATAGGCAGCGAGTCCCAGGGTGGCCATGGAGTCCAGGAAACAGGCTGGGGGAGACAGGGAGTTCAGGGGTCACTGGGGGTCACTGGGGCAGTCAGCGACATTGGGGGTCATCAGGGAGTCATTTGGGGTCATTGGGGGGGTCAGGGACATTGGGCATGGCAGGAAATGTCAGGGGGGTCCCAGGGTGGCCATGGAGTCCAGGGAACAGGCTGGGAGGACAGGGAGGGACAGGAACATTCCAGGAACAGGGAGCTCCCAGTGATTGGGACCATCATGGGGACAGGGATGTCACCAAGGGGGGGACATTGGGACATCCTGGTGACTGGGGGGGAGCAGGGAGATCTCAGGGATCAGGTATCACTTAGGGGAGGACAGTGGGCACATCCCAGGGCCAGCATGGGGACCAGGGACATCACAGGGCCCCCCAACCCCCCTGGGTCCCTGTCATCCCCAGGATCCCTTCAGGGCCTCCTCGGTGCCCCCTATAATCCCCCCCACACCTGCCAGCCGCCCCAGGCCGCCGTTTCCCAGCCCCGCATCCTCCTCGATCTCCTGCAGCTCCTCCATGTCCAGCCCCAGCTGGGAGGGAACAAGGGGGGTCAGGGGACACCTCAAAATGTCCCTCTCCATGCCTCCCCATGTCCCCTCTGTGTCCCCCTCCTCATCCCCCCACATCCTCCTCATTTCCCCTGCTTGTTCCCTCTGTGCCCCCCATCCTCCCCCCTAGTCCTCCCATCCCCTCCCATGTCCCCCCCAAACCCTGCTTGATCCCTTTGTGTCCCCCGTGCT
>JAYRBT010000470.1:0-11414 GCA_036023395.1 Myiotriccus ornatus | reverse complement strand
TCCGGAGCGGGTCCGTTTCCTCAGGGTTTGGTCGTTGTCTGAAGAATAACGTATTGTCTTTTCGAGCTTCTGTTGGTACGCTGTGAAAACTGGGTTTTCTTGTGCTAATGGGACTTTGGCCGGAGTGCTGGAGAGATAAAATGAGCGCTTACATTGCTCCGGATAGATAAGGGAAAATGTGTGTTAGTACAAGTCACCTTTGGGGTAAACCGTTGTTCTGTTGTAGATTTGCAGCAGTGATAAGTCCTGAGGAGTGGTTTCAGGGTTTGTAAAAGCAGGACAGAGAATAGACAAATCAGATCCAATATGTTGATTGTCTCCTTATATTTATGGAGCACTTAACCCAGCAGTAAACCCAAAGCCTGTGGCAATAGTTAATACCAGTGATTCTACCTTTTGTTTCTCTAGGTCACTAGCAAGCATGGGACAAGACCTGAACAATGACTACGTGCGAGCCCAAGCGCAGAGAGAAGCAGCAAATCGTCCTGGAAGAGTTTCTGTGAGTACCTGCGAGCTCGTGATTTTCTTAACAGGTTAAGAATGAATCTGAAAGGAAAACGCAGTATTTTACAGGAAGACCTCAGGTGGAACGTGTGACAAGATTATTTGACAAAAGATTTCTTGAGATCTAGAAATATGTTGATGTTAAATTTTTTTGTAGGAGCAAAGCATCTGAAAACACTCTGCAGAAGCCTGTGAAAGGTAAGTGATAAGGTGAGGGAAAGAAGGAAAACATTAAGTGACGCGTTTTGGTTTCACAAGGAGTTGTAGATTGGTGTCTTGTAAAATTTGTTGCCATGGGTGCTTTGAATAGAGGAAGATCAGCCAGAGCACTGAGGGGCTTTCTTTGGAACTCATTAGCAGCGGTGGTCTTGAAGTTTTCCTGCAGAGTATTGAAGGGGTGCTTGAGTGTTGGGGTAGCCGAGGAATGTCCCTGTACAGTACCCCTGTGGTATGTCCCTGTGCCCCTGGCAGAGCTGTCTGGGGACTGCCTGCCAGTGTCGTGCTGCCAGGGGCACCTGGGATTGCTCCTGCCTTGTCTGCTGCTCCCCCATGTGCAGCTGGTTGGCTCAGGGAACTGTGTTGCTGAAGTTTCAGTTACCACTTGTCAATATAGCCGGATCGATGCCCTTCAGGTGAAAGGGAGGATTGTCCTATATTCTTGGCTTTTTAATAGCTTTAATTTTGCCTTAGGAAGAGCATCCTGCTCTTGCCGCTGTGTTCAGAGAGAATACTGCTCTTTGGTACCCTCTTCAAGGAGAAGCAGGAGTCTGGATTTCTCTCTCTTAGATGGCCTTCATGTTAAAGAAAAGTAGTAAAGGTGACTGCGAAGGCAGCGCTGGGTGCTCTGGAACTCAGGAATCATTGTGACTTTATTTCCTGGGACCACTTAGGAAACTGTTCAGGCTACAGTAATGATTGTTTTGATATCCTTTGACTCTCCTGATTGAAGCAAAAGCATTGTTCATCTCCTTCCTTTCCATAATTCCAGGGTCAGTATTTACTTTTTATGGTGAGCTAATTAGCCTCTGGGGTTTGCAGCGGAAATGCGTGAAGTGTGGTGCCACAGCATATGTGAGCAAGCTTTTCCCTGAGCTTCAAACAGCTCATGGTGTCTGCTGCCTGACAGATCTCCTGGGAACTGTGCTTCTTGGGATATTTTGGGAAAAATAGGACACCAAAGGTTAAACGTATGGCAGAAATCAGACGGGATGAAACTGTGCCATGATGGTTTAGCCTTGAAAATGTAATCACCACTGGCAATTGTATCCCCTGACTCCCGCAGTTCCCTTTCTGGCCGCAGTTTCTGGAGAACCTTGTAAAGGAACTGCAATTTCCTTGTTTTACAGACGGGGTCGCTCCTGGTTAAGCAGAGCCCTTCCAGCCAGGGAGAGGCCGGCAGTGCATGCAAGAGGTGTTTCTGGCTGTACGGAGGGGCCGTACAAATTATAAAACTTAGGTTTTATAATTTGGAAAGGTTACTTTTGATAACCTTTCCTAATCCAAAAGATTTTTGGGGGTAACTTTTTTCATTTGTTCCCTTTTTCTGCTGCTCTGAGGCATGTCTATATGTTGGGTTCCCCACTCCACCCTCGTGCTGTGTGTCCTTGGAGTGCTTCCCCAGAGGATGCTGAAACAAGCAGTGGGAGCCAACCTGGTTGCGTTAAGCAGAGCTTGGACTCGGAAAGCTCTAGTAAGGTTTTAGTGCTCTGTCTCGTGTATTACGTGTGGTGCTCTAAGAGATTAGGGTGGATAAAGTATGAGCTTGCCTATAAATTAAAATAAAACATAAACAGTAAGTGTCCCACCAAAATGAAGACAGCTGGTCTCAGTTCCCAGGCTTCCTACAGAGCTGCCATTTCTAGGCTCCCGAAACAGCCTCTGCTGAAGTATCAAAAGCTTTTGGAACAGTGAGTTATTACAAGCTGTTCAGTACAAACCTAGATGTAACGAAGTGCACTGACTGTGCAATTCCAGCCTCAACTCTGGTTGTTGTAATATTTGCTTAATACACTTCAATGTGAGAAGGTATTTCAGCTGGTGATTCAGAACTTAAACTGTTGGCTGCAATCAAAAAGGCGCACGAAAGATTTTTTTGTTTTTCTCTATTGTGTACCTTCTGAACCAGCTGAGAGCAGGTTTTCCCTATGGAGCTGTGGGGTTTGTAATCTGGAGAGTGCCACCTGTGTCATCAGCAGGGCTGCGGACGGTTCCGTACGGCCTTAGGGACCGCCCGTGGGCTCTTGGAGCCTGTACGCCGGCTGTGGAGGAGCCCTGGCAGCTGGAGCAGTGCTTGCATGGCAGGATTCTGGCTGTGCTCAATGAAGCGCCTGTGTGGTTGCTGCATGGCTCTGGCCAGTTTGGGTTATCTGGAACCTGGGAGGTGGAGGCAGTGCAAGCTGTGGGGTTGCCTCCTGCAGAGCCGGACTTCAGGGTTACTCCAGAAATGGGAGAGGAAAAAGAAAACCATGTAGAAAGCTTTTCAGAGCTGAGCGTGTGTGAGCTTGACAAAGCTTTTTGCAATCCTTATTTTGCTGTGGCGTTATCCACAGCCGGGCTCAGCCCCTTATTTGAAGGCTGTCAGCATTGTTTGTGGATGTCACAGCGATAGGGGTATTGCATCTTGATATGTAGCGAGCAGTGTCGGCACTCTCCCCCACAGATGTTGCCTGTGGGATCTCTGCTGGTACATCTGGACCCTTAGAAACCAGCCTGCGCCAGCAGATGTTCTTCTGTGTCTTTCCTACATGTACATCCAGCTCTCCTTTTTGTAAAAAACCCAGTGCCAGCAACAGTAGCTGAGGGTGCTCTTTGCTTCCCTTTTCCTATTGGCTTTTGCAGGCCACTCATATGTCAGGTTGGTCTGGGAGGTTCATTCTCTAAAGCGAGCCTGTTGTGACAGATATTTCTTTATTAACCAGTTCTGTTCAAAAGCTTGCTCCAGAAAAGTGTGTGTGAGAAATCAGCTGTAGGAGTTTGAATTCACCTGAAACCCAGTGCGTGTCTCGTGACCAGAAGAACTTGGCAGGCAGACAGGTCTGGACTTCTTTACACAGGTGTATGTTGACCTTGTCTAGCCCTCACCTCTGCTCTGGTATGCATTAAATATTACTTGTTTATTTAAGGTGATAAAGGGCCCTGTGGGTCCTTGGTCGTTGGTGTTGCCAAAAGCCTTAGGAAATTCTGCAGTACTGGGGAACTCCTTTCTGTGTCCCAGAGCAGGTCTCTGAGGCTGATCTTTTGGGAGGGGCTTGGCGAGATGGGGCAGAGAGGAAGACTACAGCCACACTGATGTGTCCGAGGACTCTGGAAGCTTGGACATGGCTTTCATGGTGATTGGAGCAAGTTCTAGTTGTGTTCTCACAGGTATTGGCTTGAGAGGGCTTTCCGATAGAGCTTTTATATGAGTGGAAAACTGGACGAAGCTTAAGATGGAGTTGTATCTGAGCAACAGTGTTCTGCTGCCATGATTTCTTTCCCCTTTACTGTTTCCCAACATCTTTCAAGAAAAGGAGGGTATTACAGAGGTGTTTATTTTTTTAACCGAAGCCATGTTTGTCTGTTTAAAAAATTTCTACGGAAATTACATGAGTTGTGCCAGGAATCATAAGTTAATTTCAAACACTTCTGCCCTAATGCCTATCTACCAAAATACCTATCAGATTCCGTATCACTGGACAACATAGTGAGAAAGAGACTGCCTTTCCTGGTCGCAGATGTCAGATTTCTGTTTCACCTCTTGAAGGCTTAGTGTGCTGTTCTTCCCAGTGAAAATGTGGGTAGGGAGGTGTGGAAATCGTGTTACTCGTTGAGACCTCCTTATGCAGGTGGCAAGTGGAACCTTTTATGTCTGGAAACTGTCTGTGTGATACTCTGCTGCTGCTGTTAGTGCACTTCATGATGATGCACATTTGGCAACAGGTGTGATGGAGCACAAAAGCACCGGGAATTCTTGGAAATGGGGCTGCTGGATCTGGAGTCCTCTGAACCCTGAACCCAGATGTTGGGGAGCTGGCTGTCCCTTTATGGTGCAGTTTTATTTCTGTTATTTCACTTGTAGGATCATGAAGTACTGGCAGCAGAAAGGGGGTAAGAAAGCAAACAGAGAACGTTACTTCAAATGATAGAGCAGCTATGATGCTCAGTGTGGCTTCTGTTTGTGGTGATCAGCTGTTAGTCTGTTCTGGAGAAATACATCTTACAAATGACCAGTTCATAAAGTTACTGCTCCCCTCCCTCCCCAAGATCCATCTCTGTAAGTCATACCCATGGTATTGTGGACAAATGGTTCCCATTACTTTTAATAGGTGAATTGTAGATGATTTTAAATGCCTGGAAATGGCCTGATTCCCTGTACTGCGTGTTCCCTATGAGCAGGCTGCAAAAACTGAGACTCTGTGTCGGAAAGCACGTGGACAATGAGGAGAAATGCAGAGCATCTTTTATTTCTTCATTCTCTGCTGTGATTAATCGGGAGTGAAGTGAAAGTTAGGAGAACTGAGTACATTTCATGGAATACATGAACTGTATCATTTCAGTGATTTATCAGCTGTGAATAACTTCCAGTTACTTGTACTGTGAGGAACAATAAAAGCCAAATGTCCTTCCTGCCCCCGGAAGAACTTTGGGTTTCAGTCTTAAAGATTTAAAAGCGAATCCTGAGACTCTTGTGGGACTCACACTTTTTTAAATATGACTTTCTTGGTCTTTGACATTGACCGACTTGCTCACAAATTTGTGTCTCTAACCTGAATTTGCTTCCTGCGGTAGCCCTTTGCTAATTAAGTATTCCAACAAAATTGCCGTGTTTGAAGTCAGAAAGTACCGGTTGGAAAACTTTCAATGCAGATCACAAAAAGCAAGTTTCCCTTAAGAGGCTGCGTGTTTGTGTTGGGGGCCGTCGTTCCATAGGCTGCTCGCACAAAGCCGAGAGCATGTCCACGCTGGCTGCTCACCACGTCTGGGGGTGCTGGGGTGCTTGCAAGGGAGGTGCGGTTGTGCAGAAGGCAGTGGCTATGGTGACACTTTGGAGCTCAAGGGAGCCACAACTCCATCTCTGTGTGTGTGTGCCACTGAGTTATAGTCTGCCTTGAGGCAGCACCGTGTTACAAAATTAAAACTCTTCAGTGTGAGTAAGGCGCTTGGGCTCCATACTGTCCTCGGTCTTCCTCTGCTGCTGTCAGCTGGGTTCTCCCTGTGTGGAACCGGGAGCAGCATTGGAGCTGTAGTGGTCTCATGTTCTCAGCAGTAGCTTGTTGCAGGTGCAGGTGTGAGCCCACTGGCTGCTCCAGAAGCCAAAATGAGTCCCATGCAAGATCCCACTGGCAAGCTGGTACACGTAACTCTGAGGATAATTCCTTATGGCTGCTGGGCACACACAAAGTGCCCTTTCCTGAACGCCTTTGTGGAACACCTTGTCAGTTGTCAGAAGCTGGCTGTCACTGCTAACAGGAGTTAATGACATTCCAATCTCTGTTCACGTGCAGTGGAATTTTGGCACTGCAGAAGTTGGTCGGGAAGCTGTTTTTTCAGTGGGATGTGTGTTATACTTGTGAGCGTCAGGTGAATTACAAAGGACTGTTTGATGTAGTTCATGCTGCTGGTGTGAGCAGGGGTGCTCTTGCTGTGGAACCTCTGGACATGCCCTGGCAGTGTCCAGAAGTGCCCCAGAATGTTGTATCCGAGCCAACTGAGGCAGGAAATAGCAGCTAAGTCTATAAATCATAGAATGGAATTGTAGAATAGTGGGGGTTGGAGGGGACCTTTAAAGGTCAGGAGTCCAACCCCCCTGCTGTGAGAAGGGGCACCTTGTATAGCATTTCTTACAATCTTTCTGAACTGTTCTTCTTTTCGGTGTGTGATAACAAAAGGGAGAAGTCCCAGTGCTTTAGGTGGGAGTTGTTCGTTCCCCCTTCAGATCTGGTTTGCAGGAATGGTTAATTGCATGTCTTTGCAGCACTAAATGTGCTTCTGGACTAGGAGCTGAACTGTGTGCAGGTTTTGGTTCTTGAAGGGTATTTTGGTGGCCATAAAGCACATCCTGGCTTTCCAAGAGAAGTTGGAGGTGTTTCATTGCCTTCTTGGATAGCTCGGTGGAATTGAGCTCAATTCCTGAGGACTTGGGAGTGCACAGAAGGTGGGGCCACAGTTGGGGTATAAGAAGACCTGAAACAAAACGCAGAAAAATTTGAGCTTCAAAAACATTAGAAAAATGAATTTTGTAAGTCTAGTAGATGACAGATTGCATCAGGGATCACAAATTGAACTGAGCAAGAGACCTTAGGTGTTGCAAGAAGAAATCCACCACAACAAAAGATAACGGGCCCGAGAAAATTGTGCTGTGTACGATTTCACTCGACTGCAGCAGTAGCAGCCGGCCATTCGCCCCACAGCAGTGGGCCTTTCCCTGAGGTACAATCCAGTAACCTCACAGCAAGAGGTGCACCCGTGCAGCTCCTGTTTTGGTAACACACAGAACAAAGGGAACGCCTTACCAGGTGCAGTTCACACCTGCGCTGGCAGTCAGAAACGTGTACAAGGTTGAGACAGGAGCAATGTGAGGGCGGCAGCCCGAGAGCCGGGCTCTGACCAGGAGCCTGCAGGGACTGTATGGGGTCAGCTCCTCACCTCCCCTCTCTGCCCCTGCCAGCCTGTGGGGCACAGGTGTCTGGAGATTGTAGAGAGGCTCCCATACCCCACTGTCAGTCTGAAACAGGACATTTGGTGGCACAGGGATGGACCAGGTCCAGCTTGTGCTGCTGGGATGATGCACCCAAAGTCCTCGCCCCGTTTGGAAACGTTTGCTTTAACAAGCTGAGTTGCCAAGGTGGAGAGCAGAACACAGGAAACGTGATCAGAATGCACAGGTGTCTGTGGACTCACCTGCCAGCTCTCCGGGTGTATCCCTGTTTGATAGAGCAATGCTATATTGCTTTTCAGTTGGTTTACAAACCAGGTGTGTGTGAAGAGTTGAGCTCAATCTGCAGACCTGGCCAATACCTTTCCTAATCACCATTTCAGGCAGTTGCTAAAAACATGTTATTTGCAAGGCATTTTCTGAATGAACATGTAACATCCATACCTGGAAGGGGAGTAAATGTCAGCTGCCTTGTGGCTGTTGCATGTGGAAAGCAAACCAGGTGGGAGGTAGAGCACTAGCCCTCATAAACTGAGAAGGAAACAGATATCCAGTAGCTCTGAAGTGAACCAGAAGCCTGAGTTCATAATCACTGCTTTGGTTATCACTTAGGAATGCGTTTGTTGCATTCCCCATGAATCACTACTCATGATAACGAACATCATCATACTTGCGACAGTCTCTTCCAGTAAACATTGTTGTGTGCAGCTGACCCAAGGAGAGCAGCATTAACAGAGTGTTTGCAATACTCTGTGCAGTTTAGTAGCAAAATAAAGCAGAAAAAAAGGAGAAGTTATCTTGTGAAAATACTGATTTCCTCCTGAAGTTGGCAGAGAAGCTGCAATGCAAACCTAGCAGAAACACTTGAATAGATGCATTGCTGTGAACTGGAGGTCTGTGCTGGTGTCAGGTGGGTCTGCACACTCAGAGGAGTGGCTGGCAGCTTTCTTGCTCTGTGTATAATCATCATTTTGTTGGTTGATTTCCCCCCTTTCTTGTTTTTTTGTGATGTTTATTTGAGCTGTCAGACTAGCTGATGTGCAAGGGCTGTGGAGGGCTCTTGTTTCTCTTTGTGTGAAGTCTACATAACACCTGTCTTAAACATTTGGCTTTTATTGGTGGTAGGTTTGTTACCCGTACCTTCTGCTTCATTTAGTGTGGAGCAATGCTGTTGAATCCGCCTGTAACGAGGTTGGCGGAGGGGATTCCAAATCTTACTGGAAGAACTTGATGTAGCTCCTGCTGGTCTCGGCTAAATTGCAGTAATGTGGGTTGTTGTTCAGACTAATCACAAAAAAAGGTGAGATGAAAATGGTCTTTGTGACAAGTGTGCTGCACCTGAAATGGGACAGAGCAAGGGATGTTTTGGTCTCTGGAGAGATTTCTGTGTATGTTCAGCCTTTTATGTGGCAAATATTTGTTGAATTTAGCCCCAACACACTCTCAGTTGTTGGTGCTGATAGGAAGACCAAGCTGAATAAAAAGTTGGCTGAACTGACCTGTTCCTGAGGATTGCAGTTGTTTAGAAGCCTTACCTCTTTCTCATTCTTGCCTGCCTGCTTTTTTCCCAGTCTTCTTTGACTCTGGTAAAGACATGTCTTTTTTGACTAGCTGAAGCCAAGCAGCATCCGTCATGCCTGCTGCTGCTTTGCCAGTGAGCTGGTGCTGAGTCAGCACCCTGGAACATCCTGGGGGTGCCATTTCTTGCAGGCCAGCCTGGGGCTCCTGACTGGGTGCCCGATGCAGGTGCAGCAATCCTGGAGTTAAAAACAAGGACGAGTTAGTTCTCTTGAATCACTTAGTAGAAGTTAAACACTGTTTGGAAGTGTGGCTTGGGTGAATCAGGACATACTACTCCTGACCTGCCTGGTTTGCCCTGTTTGCACAGAAGAGGGTTCCCTAAGTAGAGGAGAATGAGCACTAGTACCTCCTATGAATGTATCCAACCATTAGATGTAGTACTTTGGGGTTCTTTGCCCAAAGTAAGCTCGAGGAAATGCTTAGGCTGTCTGTTACCTGCTCTGTGGGACTCACTGGTGGAGCATTAACAGCTGTTGTCAGCAAGAGCTGATCAGGAGATGGCTCCGAAGTACCTGAGCAGGATGTGTGGCAGAGAGGGCTTTTCCAAGAGCTGTCCAGCTTCCCCAGTGCCAGGTGCAGAGCATACTGGTAGGGAGGGGCACACGCACTTTGAGCACAACGTGCACAGTTTGAGAGCGCTGTGGGACAAATCACCTTTCCTAAAGTCTTTCCTGCGTGGAAAAGCTTGATGTTCAGCTGCTTTACATCAGCTACAAGGCCTAACCCAGTATCTTGGGTTGTTGTCCTGTTTGTCATCTCAAGTGCCCAAAGTCAACCTACAGGATGCATTTCTAGCATTTTGGTTTCCAAATGAAATAGGCCAAGTTTACACCCACAGCCCTTGATGGCATTCCCAGGAGAGTTGCCCCTAAAGAGCACCTGTCACTTGCAGTGAAAATTTGTGAACTTTAGTGTAGTAATAATAATAACAATCATAAACATAAGCATGGAAATGTCTGCTTTGGGTTTATGGCTGCACATTGTGTTTTGGCAAACTAAAATTAACTCGGTGCTGCTTTCAACTGAGTGGCTATTGTATAGGCCTTTGCTGTTAGCAGAAGAAAATCAAGTACAGTATGCGACTTAAACTATTATAAAATAAACCTTATAACTCAGGCTGGGTTTGCTGAGACTGGTGTATGTAAAAGACATTTTCTGGCCTCCTTAGAATGACAACCTGTCTTCCGTTGCCTGGAACCCAGCTGGAAAAACTATCCCTTCCTTTGATTTAACTCCAAGGGATGTTGTTTTTCTTTTTAGCTTTTTTCCCCCCAGAATCTATCCATTAACTGCAAAGCAGTGAAGTTTACTTTTTATGGAAAATGTCTGTGAACAACGTAGGAGGGATGAAACTTTAGTATAGCAGAAGATCACTGGATATTCTATAAATAGTAACATTTTCCAAAGTGTGTGGAATGTGTCTGGTTTCACTGGAGCAAAGCTTTGCACACTGAATTGCAAATTCAGAGAGAAGTCTATGCAGGTGTGAGCACGGACCGATCTCTATGTGGTCGGCTGTGTATGTGTGCTGACTGATGGCAGGTGAGGGAGCATCCCGCTGGTTTGTAGGGAGGGGATGTGCCTTAAGGAGGTTACCCTGTCCTTGGACTGCCTGTGGCCCTTATGTCCAGGAAAACTCCTGCTGTCCGTTTGAACAAAGCTGAGCCAGAAGGTGTGTGGTAGGATGAAGACTTGCTGCCTTCTAGTGCGGACAGCTGCAACCTTGTAAGCGAGGAAGGTTCTGCTACAGTTTTTCATAGTTAACCCAAAGCCAAGGGAAAGGACCCATCCGAACTTGACAGGGAACTTGTTCAGGATGGGCCCCTGCCCTTTTGGTGGGGCTGGCACTGGGCACTGTAATGAGTCTGGTTCTTGAGCAGGACTCTGTAGCATGGGGGACTTGCATAACGTGTCAGCTTCTGTTCCCACGTCACTTCAGTTAATCCAACTCGATGTCATGAAATTTCTCCCTTGCCTTCTCTAGGCTTAAGTATGGTCTTTATAGAGAATGAAACCATTTGAACTTTCCACATCATGAGGTGTTTGCTACCCTCCCTTTATAAGGTGAGCACTGTCTCCCTTTTTGTTTGCTGTGGTGATGTCATTGACTAATACTCTGACTGATGGCTGTTCCTGTACACTGATGCTGAGGATGTGACAAATGAACAATATTACAGGCTTTGGAGTTTAATATGTGGGGGGATACAGTCAGGCATATTGATTCTTTCTTTCTTATTTCTTTTTTCTCAGTGATTAGGAGCAGGTTTCTGTTTGTGGATTATTTGTTCGTTCCTTAGAACGATCATTTACTGAGAACCTAAAAGCTAAGCAAACAGAAGAGGGAAGTGATTACAACAGGGACCACAGATTTTCTGTTGCATGATGTCAGTACTTTACTTGGTGGATAAGAAATGGTAAATCTGTCTGTGATCCCCCAGGGATCAGTGCTGGGCCCAGTCCTGTTTAACATCTTTACTGGTGATTTAGATGAGGGGACTGAGTCCATCATTAGCAAATTTGCAGACGACACCAAGCTGGGAGGGAGTGTCGACCTGCTGGAAGGCAGGAGGGCTCTGCAGAGGGACCTGGATAGGCTGGAGGTTTGGGCTGATTCCAACGGGATGAGGTTCAACCAGGCCAAGTGCCGGGTCCTGCACTTTGGCCACAACAACCCCCTGCAGCGCTACAGGCTGGG
>JAYRBT010000469.1:0-11475 GCA_036023395.1 Myiotriccus ornatus | reverse complement strand
GTTCTGGGCTGGGCCATGTCCAGCCTCTGCCCCTCCAGCACCCCCAGGGCCTTCTCCCAGGGCTGCTCCATCTGCTCATGCCCAGCCTGGATTGGGAACAGGGGGAATTTCTGCTTTCCTGCACAGCAAGTTGGGCCCGTGCTCAGATTTAAATATGTGGGTAATTCCCACTCATGCCGATGAAATCTAAACACGTGCCTAAAGCTGAGCACTTTATTGAATTGTGGCAACACTGAGTGGCCTTTGTAGAATTAATTAATGTATCTGAGCTGCTTTTTATGTCAGTGACCCAAGGAGAACTGAACAGCTTCTGTGTGATTTTTAAACCTGTCCTTCAGTCAAGTCAAGGATCCAGACACAAATGGTAGCACACATTATTTGGATTTATGACATTCCCTGGAGGATTCTGGGTCAATAAGGCAGTGAATGGATTACAAAGAGGCCTCTAAAGTGTTTGCTGGAATTTGCAAGGAATGAATGAACTGCTGTTTGTTTTATGGCAGGAAAGCATCTTTCCATGGATGCTGCGGCTCGGGCCGAGTGACAGACACGACGTGCTCTTGCTGTTTTCAGCAACTGTATTTCTCCTGTTAGGGCCAGGAGCCAAAAAATAAAAGGGAAGCAGAATGTTGTCGCAGTACACACTTAAAATAGACTGGAAAATCGTATAAATTCAATGCAAAGGATTAATTATTATTCAGCAGGGTTGTTTTCCTGCAGTAAATCACAGACTTCCAGCAGGATCAGTGCTCTGTATTTATGCAGACATGTTGTGCACGATGCAAGAAGCTTGTAGCTCAAGTAAACCTTATCTAAAAGCCTGGATTTACACAGATTTAATTCAAAAGTGAGCCTGAGTGTTCCTAAACAACCAGAAGAGCTCTTGCTGAGCCCTGTGCACATTCCCTGTGTCATTCCCAGCTGGCACAGAGACGCCGTGTGTAGAGACAACCCAAAGCAAGACACAACAAGCACAAGCTAAAAATGGGAAAAAGGAAGCCTTTGTGAGGGCTGAGGAACCAAAGGGAGAACCCTCAGGTCTGTCCAGCACTTCCCACAAGGATGAAGGTCACCTCTGGCGCACGAGTGAGCTCCAGAACATCTGGGACAGTCGCCCTCCCTGCCCTTGCTGGGCTGATCAGAAGACACAGTGAGTGGGTGGCCAGTAAGGTCTTCGAGCTGTTTCGATTTCAGGATGGGGGAGTTCAGGTGGCAGGAGGGTTGAACTGCCCCCTCCCTCCTTGCCAGGCCTGTGGTGAGGAATCTGTTGTCACCTCCACGTCCCCTCCGTTGCCGGAGGCAACGCTCGTTGCTGCTCCTTGGAGGGTGGTCAGTGAAGGAGAGGTCAATCCCCTGGGGAGAATTTTGCTTTTCTCAGGTCTGGCTCGTCCCACCAACAAAGAAAAAAACACTGATCCTTGATCTTGCCTTGGATTCAGGGATGTATTTTGCTTGTTCCTGGTCCTGGCAGCAGCGCTTCTCTGCTGTGACTGCACTCCAAATCCTTATTTCCTCACCGAATTAGTGCAGGAGAGGGTTCAGTGGTGCCTCCTAAACACAGACACAGCTTCAGTCACCTCCCAGCTGTCAGAAAGCAGCGGTTTGTTGAGCCCTGATCCCGCTCAGCAACCACAAGACGCCTCGAGGGACTTGGTGCTGTCGGAGTTCGATATCAGCACTCGATGGCAGAGCTGTAATAATTAATACATCATGATGACGCCAGGGCTAATGAAATTAGCAATGCAATCGCTATTAATATTTTGCAGTCCTCCCTGATCGCTCACACAGGGTTGTTTTGGGGGGTTTAGAGCACCTGTGCTCCCCGTACAATGAGGATTTTGGGTGACTTTGAGGGAGGAAAAAAAGGTAGCTGAGAAAAACAACGACAAATACCAGGAAGGAGTCGAAGGATCCGTGTTTCTGGTTTTATCCACTTATTATTACCAGCAAATCCATGTTCTAGGTCGCTGAACTGAGTGGAAAGCATCCAACAAGACGGCCAAATTAAAAGAAAATAGAGCCTCTCTACCTTGAGCTCCAGTAAGGCACAGACAGTGGGCAGCAGTGGAGAGTCCATTAAATTTTAATTTGCTGGTCATTAAAGTGTGCCATTCAATTGCAAAATTGCATGGCAAGGAAGCCCAAGTACAGGAGGGTCTGGCTTACTCTTCTTAATGGTCTTCTGATAAATTCCTCCCCGTGATTATGATCAGTTCCTTCTGCTCGTCCATAAAATTTATGGGCCAATTTATTACATCAGCCGAGTGGAGATATCAGATAATGCGATGCCATAAAAAAGTGGATCCTGATTTTAAGAAATCAGCGAGAAGAGCAAGAAGAGAGCACCTAATTACTTCAGCAACATTAAAAACAACCGCCCCGTAATGGGGCAGGGAACCATTTAATCAAAATGGACACACAACACTCCTGCAATTATACGAAAAGGTCATGGAAATCATCAATTTAGCCCGATATGATGCGAAGAACACGACTGAAAACTTCCAGGAAAGCCATCTCCTGGAGCTCGTTTGAACCACAAGAAAGGGGGCTGTGTTTGCAGTTTAATAGCCGAGGGCACAAAGCCACTCTGTGTGTGTTTTTGGCTTGGGAGATCTCAAAGCAGAAATTCCTTAATTGGAACTGCTCCCATGCCCAGCGTGGAGGTTCATTTCGAGGCACATACCTGCTGCTGGAAAATGGAACTGCCTCCAATTTAATTACATGGCAGCCCCCACTCTGGCTCTTTGATTGGTCCTGTGAATTCCTCCACAGGGCTCAAACACCAATTCATCTGTTTGCAGCAGAGGGAAAGGGAACTGCTTCCAATTTCCTTTTTTTTTGCTGGGCAGTAAGGGATAATTTCCAGCCCTGGAAAAAGAAACACAACCCAAACTCCCCCCAGTCTGTACCTGGGGTAACCCAGTTCCACCAGGTAACAGAATCTGGTTTCCTGCTGCAGTTGATCAAAGATTGACCTTGATGTCTTGATTTTGGGCAAGACAATGGAGCAGGAAGAAAATCAGCCCCAGGAAAGCGGGGGGTGCTTTGAAGTGAAAGGGAAATCCACATTTGTGGGACTCTCAGGGTAGGGCCAATTAAAGCCTGGACACCGGGGATACTTTTCCATGGCCCAGAAAAGCACTGAGTTTGTACCAAACTGGCTCTGCCTGGGCACTGTAGGAGGAAAATATCAGGATTATGGTGCTATTCCTGCATTGCTGAGCTGAGGATTCCGTGAGGATCAATTCATTAGAAGCTGTTGTGCCTCTGGAAGATGTTTGGAACCACCACAGGCTTTTCTCCTGCTCCACTTGGGCACAACTGCACTTTATAGACACGTCCCTGAGAGCTGAGAAAGGTGTGGTTTTCCTTTAGAACCAGAGCTTTGCCCAGGGATAACTGGGGATGTTCCATCCCAGAAAGTCTTCAAGGCCAGGCTGGATGGAGCTCTGAGCAACCTGGTCTAGTGGAAGGTTCCCTGCCCATGGCAGGGGGGCTGGAACTAAATTATCCTTGAGCTAAAAAGATGTAGTTCCATTTTTTATACAATATAAACCAAATATATCCCCTTTATTTTATGGGCTGGAGTTTGTTATATGGGATATAAAGTCAAATCTGCCTCTGCTAGTTTTGATAAGTGTGAGAACTCTGAGTTGGTTAAACCTTCTGAAAGGATGAATTTTTAAAAAAATAAATAGGAAGAGAAGACATTTGCCATTACAGCAGATTACAGTCACTTTTTTTGCCAAGCATCTGTTTGTTCAAAGAACAGGCTGTAAACAAGTGACCCTATTTGTCCAGGGATGCAAGAGATAAGGGAACCAAGCTTGTATTTCTCATTTTAGGAGGCAATTTCCAGCGGGTTTATGAAAACTCTGAATTAGATAAAGCAAATTCACAGCAGCACAAAGAAAACTTGACCAGGTCATGTAAAACAACAATCTCAAGCGACAGTTTGTTACAGAGCAGGTGATTAGGTCAGTTCAGAAAGCGAGAAAACACAATAATTGTCCAGCTGTCAGATGGTTGAACCCAACATGAAACAACAACATTCACCCTCGCTCTTCCCGAGCCACCAAAACTCAGCGCTCCCAAATCCGTAATAAGGCAACCGAATGATCCGCCCTGCTCACCCAGCAGCTTCTCCCAGAGGATATTTTCCAGGAGAAATCGTTGTGGAAGGCTCTTTGGGGCCTGGGAAGGGCTCAGAATGTTCTCTGTCTCTCAGCCAGCTGCGCTCACGCTCAGGTTTGGGGCTGGAGAATCCACGTGCCGGAGATCCATCCGCTGCCGTCAGCAGTTCAGGCTGTGGGTTGGCAAAGCTGCTTCACTGGAGCCAAACTTTTGGTTTATTGGGTTATTGCCGTGCCCTCCGGTGTGCCAGGCCATGCTGGCAGGCTCTTGGCATCCTGTGCCCACCCCTGATCAGATTCTGGGCTCTGGCACTGCTGTTCCCTGCCGGTGAGGCGTCAGCAGGAGATCTCCAGGGTACCTCGGGTCAAACTGCCTCTGGAAGCCTCCTGTCCTATGGAGCCAGGCTGGGAGAAGAGAAGGCTCTGGAGCCCCCTTCCCTGTGCCTAAAGGGGGTTTCAAATGGAGGGAGAGGGTATTTTTATGCTGGTAGACAGGGGGCAATGGTTTTAAACCAGAGGATGGCAGGGTTAGATGGGATATTGGGAAGAAATTTTTCCCTGGGAGGGTGGGCAGGCCCTGGCACAGGTTGCCCAGAGAAGCTGTGGCTGCCCCTGGATCCCTGGAAGTGTCCCAGGCCAGGCTGGATAAACTTGGAGCAACCTGGGCTGGTGGAAGGTGTCCCTGCCCATGGCAGGGGGTTGGAACTGGATGATTTTTAAGGTCCCTCCCGACCCAAACCATCCTGGGATTCTATAATTCCATGTCCACTCTGCCTTCTGCTTCTTGCCCTCCTCAGCCTACTGCACCCTGAATGGTGACAGGGGAGCTCTCTGCACCCCCTGGGGTCTCTCTGCACCCCCTGGGGTCTCTCTGCATCCCTCTGGATCTCTCTGCATCCCTCTGGATCTCCCTGCATCCCCTTGCAGCTCTCTGGGGTGCTTCAGCCACCTCCGTTCAGGTATTTTTGTCTTCTGCTGCTGGAAGGTGGAATTTGGCCCACAAAGGTAAAAAGGGTCTCTTTGCAGCCCCTCTGAGGAGTGTTCAGGTAACAGGGCTGTGCGAGTGTGTGCTGTTTCCTGGTGTGTGGGGTCAGGATGGGGGGAAACAGGGAATTCAGAACCTCCTGGGATGGTGCCAGAGCCGTGCAGGGGGCAGAGCGAGTCGGTCCTGCCAGTCTGGTCCCTTCCACCTCTGCAAAATAACTTCTGGAATCAGCTGTGTCCGTGCTCTGGGGTTGTTTCCAGGGCCCGGAGGGGTGTTGCCAGCTCAGAGCCCAGGAGCACAGCAACACCTGACAGTCACAAGGCCACTGGTGTAGCTGGGGATGTGTCCCTGCCCTCACTGAGCAGCAGAAACAGATAGTCCAGCTGTTGATACCCCAGAAATCGAGCCAGTGCCAGGGCACAGGTTCAAGTGTGAGCCTGTGATTCGCTTCTATTTATTCACTACTGTCAAACTCCCCGGTCAGATTTGGGCCTGTGACAAGCAGGACTTTGCCAGGGCAAGGTTTGGAGGTGGCACATGCTGGAATCTCTTCCCGGAGGAGGTTTAATCATATGGATACAGGCGATAGTTCCCCCTCCCCTCCGGGCCAGGTCTAAGGAGTGATCCCAGCCTAACCAGAGAGGATCAGCCTTTTCCTTTGGAATTAGCCTGCTTGCCTGACTGAAAGCAATTACCCTCCTCAAACCAACCAACTAACCAACCAACCCACCCCTCCTTAGCCAAAAGCACTTTATTAAGGTTTCAAAGTCAAGCCCTCCGAAAATCGGGGCTGCTTGTGCAACTTTTATTTGCAGCCTTTTTGTGCTGCCCCACGACAGGCACGGCCTGAAACCTGGTTTGTTTGTTTTGTTTTCTTTTTGTTTTTTTTTCCCATTGAGCCCCTGTTTCCTTCAGCTCACGGGATGGGCTGCACACAAATAATGGCCAATTTAATCTGCCTCCCGTGTGATCCCGGCCTTGCCTTGTTGCCTGCTCGTTTGAATCTCCCGTTTCTAAAAGCCCGAGAGTTTCAATTTTAGTGATACCAACATCCCAGAGCAGATGCCACTTGCTTGGAGTTCCACTGAAGCTGAGTTTCAACATCTTGGCCAGTCAGACCACAAGGCCTCAGGTTTGGAATGCAGAAAACGAGGAATGCATGACTTGTTGTGATAAATCCTCAGCCCTGACATCATGTGAGAGCAGAACTCAGCTCCCCCGAGGCAGCAATCAGGCCCTGCTGTCCCTCTGCTCCCCTGACTCACTGGCCTCATATTTTCCAACCTCTGCAGCAGATAAAACACATGTTTCAGATTTTATACCACCTCACCACCCTGTGCTGGTTCATGCCCAGGGCTCCTCTGCTCCGTTTATCCAGTCCTTATGGAAAAGATCCCAGAATGAACTTGCCAAAGCTCAGCCTAAACCCAAACCCAGGTCTGCCTTTTTTTAGACCTGTAGATAAGGACGTGGGGAGGCCCCAACCTCCCCACCTACTGGTATTGAGCAACCTGGACTTCTGATCCAATTTCAAACCCAGACACTCTTGCCCAGCCCTAGACGTGTCTTACATCAGCGGAGATGAATAGTCTTAATTACAGCAGCCCCTGATTTCTGAGAGCTTCAAATTGAGATATTGTTATTCCTGGAAGGGGAGAGAATAAAAATGGGTAGTTCCTGGTGTTTGGGGGCAGAGATGGGGGAGAAAGGAGACGTTGGTGGGCTGGGACATCACTGTGGTTTGAGTGAAGAATGAAATGCCTGGAGCTGATGGAGAGAGTTCCTCCCCTGGGGTTAATGGGGTTCCTGACACTGGGGCTGTCAGAAACACCAGGTGACAACACCTGGAAGAACCAGCGGCTGGGAAGGACTTGGAAAACTCTTCCCTGAGGCCCTCACGGATGTTCATGAAGAGCAGGACCTTCAGCTGGGGCTCTTTGACACCTTTCAGGGAGTGGGGTCTAGTGAGCCCCAAACGTGCTGCCCCAAACCTTGTCCCCTCCACCCCGGGATTTTCAAATCCCTCCCAGATAATCACAGAATGTTTTAGGTTGGAAAGAACCTCGAAGATCATCCAACTCATGGGAGCACCACTGGGCAAAGCTGGGGCCTTTTGAGAGGTCTGAACACGGAGAACAAACTTGGAGAGGTCCAGGGAGTTGCTTTTCCCTCCAGTGCCTGGTAAACATTTTCCCTTAGTTCTAAAAATAAAAAATGCTGTAGCCAGCTACCTAAGCAACCCAGACTCAACAAATCTCTTCATTATGTGAAAATAAAGAAAATATCCTGGTGTGGTTTGCTCTCAGCCACCGTTATCTGTTTCACAGACACTGAGCTAAGCAAGAAAAGTATCTTAAAAAAAAGAACAAAAACCAAACAGATTTATGTTGGGCTTCTTGCATAACACAGGGCAGGAGTTTTCTGTTCCCCAGTGACCTTAGAAATCCCTGTGCTCTAGTAATTGCTGGTTTGCTGTAGGGGTTCTCTGAGGAGGAAAATAAGTTTTCTGTGTTATTTTATATTTCTGTGTTACGTATTTGCCACATAAGAAGGGGAAATATTCAGATTTAAACCATGTATTTAGCCCAGGCTGCCCAGACCAGCTCTCCCCCAGTTAGGTCTTAGTAGATGGACCTCAGATCTCATTTTGGGGTCAAACCTGTCACCCCCTGAATGCCGCCCGTCCCCCTCCAGCTCTGGTGGCAACCTCTGGCCACTGGGTTTGTCTCTGAACTCGTGGCCCTCGGGCAACTGTGGGCAGCCAGAGGCAAATCTCTTCTCCCAAGGAGCAGAATCCCAAGGCCTGTGAACTTGGCGTTCCCGCCCCGTCAGTCTAAATACGGCACAGGGGCAGTTGGATGGGAATCATTTCCAGTAAGGGAGGATGTTTCCTCAGCAGTTTTCGAGCTGGCTCTGACTCAGGCATCCCCCTGGGAGCCCATTTAAGCGGTCATTAGGGAGACAGCAAAAAGGCACGGAGGAATTTCGTAACAAAGATGTGCCTCCTGGATGAAAAGAGCTCCTGAGAATCCTCCTGGCCCTGGGCTCCGGGGCACGCTCGAGAGGTTTCATTAACGCTGCTGGAAAACTGCTGCTGAAACTAATCTATTCTTTGGGCACGATTTTTAAAGAGGTTGGACCGTGGCGGTTCCAGCACCGCTGTGCTTGTAAAATGCTGTGCTCAAACAGACCATAATTAAACGTTTAAAGTCGATTAACGCCCTGTGTTGCAGCACACCGATCGATGGTGGGAGAGAGGCCTTGCTAAACGAGTAACAGGGAGAAACACCCCCCCAAATCTGCAAAGCAGAGTCTTCTCACAGGCTGGGAGCAGAGGGAGAATGTCAGGCAAAGAGTCTCTGGAAGGAAGAAAAGGTTGTTCATAGCCCTTGAAAGCCGTGGGAGACAAAAGAAGAGTTTCTTCGGGACACACGGAGGGACTGACACCTTTTTGTGTTTCCAGGCAAATTTGTTTCTGGATTAGGAGGGATGGGAAGTTAATCAGGATTTAATCGTGTCTCTGGATACTCAGATTCCTTGAGGTGTCATGGCTGGACACACTGACTTTATGGGATCATTAACACAGTTAAAACTGAGCCAGGTCTTAAGAGTTTCACTGGACTGAATCTGGGACTGGCAGAGGGGTGGGGGGGTCACAGGAGGCTGCAATTTGGGTTTCCATTTCTATTCATCCAGACTGAGGCTCCTCCTCACTCCAGAATGTCCCAGTGTGAAGGTGGCAGGCCAAGTGACAGGTCTTTTACGGGGTCAGGGTGACCCAAAGCCAGTTGTCTGCAAGTCTCCAGGGAGACAAGGGCCTGTTGGATGAGCAAAGGGACATGCAGAGAACATGCAACATATATTTACATCGGGAAGAAATCCTTCCCTGTGAGGGTGGGCAGGCCCTGGCACAGGTTGCCCAGAGAAGCTGTGGATGCCCCTGGATCCCTGGAAGTGTCCAAGGCCAGGTTGGACAGAGCTTGGAGCAACCTGTGCTAGTGGAAGGTGTCCCTGCCATAGCAGGGGGTTGGAATTAAATAATCTTTAAGGCCCCTTCCAACTCAAACCATTTTGTGATTCCATGATTCCAAAATCCTCCCCGAGGCCGAGGCTTTAGGCAGGAATTATCTTCTTTTGGAGACACACCGATCCTTATCATCGATGGCAAGACTGTTTGTTGAGTGTTTACTGCCAAGCCCTGACTGAATCACAACCATTTTCTTCCTGCCTGAGTAAACAAGAGCTCTCAGGACTGAAATCATGTTGCTTAAGTGTTGGATCAAATACCTGTGGGATTGCAAAGTTGGTTGGCCTGGTGCTCCAGGGACACTGGGAGGGAAAAAAGGCCTGGAAAAGCAGTAGAAAGGCACAGGCTGGGGAAAAAAACCTCCCACACAGGACAGAGGCAGAAAGGAGGTTGGGTAGGTTTTCCACAAGGTTTGTTGGAAAAGCTGTAGCTGAAAAGGGAGATATTCCATAGACAACCAGCTCCTTGGGTTTGCTCATCCAGGGCCTTTCCATGGGAAAAGGGGTGGTGAAATTCCGGGGAACTTCGCGTCAGGGAAACGTCACCGAGGTTTTTCCTGCCCTGAAAATTTGCTTTCCTCGGCCAACTGGAGCCTCCCTGCAGGTCTCTACTCCAACACCTCGTCTCTGGTGATGTTCTCTGTAGTTATTTCTCCTCTCACTCCACGTGCTCTTGTTCCTCTGAACCTGCCTGGTGTCCTCCTCCTTCCTGCTCAGCTCTCGACCTCAACAACATCTCACGGCCAGGACACCCTTACCTTAAAATGCATTAAAAAAAGGATTTTTTTAAGTTGATCTAACTCGCCAAACCTCTATTTTAACCTATTAAACCTAGTCCAGCTTTCCCAGTGAGCAGCTTTTCAGGCAAACTTACCCGGCCAAGGCATCCCTGAAGCTGAATTTAATATATAAAGATTTAGCCAAACCAGCTTGCTGGTTCTTGTTTTGAAAAAAAAACAACAAACAAACAAAAAACATAAATTCTTGCAATGGGTTCCACATAATTATTGATCCTGCAGTTTAAATACTGAAGATGGGAAGCTTTAAAAATGTACATTATTAAACCAGAAGAGTGTTTATGACCACAGAGACATCGGTGGTTTAGCAATTAAATGCATATTTATGAGCTTTTCTGAATAGATATTATTATTCCAAAAATTTCAGGTTTAAGATGATCTTAAAAAAAACCAAAACAAACTCTTTTCAGATCCAGAACACCAAATTGTCTATGAGCTGTTTTAATCTTTAATTTAATATATCCCACACATAACAGCTTCTCTGAGGGCCTGTTCCAAGGATCTTCAGGGAATGGAAAGCCTTTCCAGTGACTTCCATCAGCTCTGAAAAGACACTCAACCTCCTGCTGGCGTTTTTCAGCCAGGGAAACTCAGTTTAAAACGGGAAGGGTAGAGAGACATAAATCCCTTTAGGCTTTCATGGGATTTGTTGGACTTCTTGGGCCACCTGATAACACCCGAGGACAACAATCCCAGCTATTTATTTACATCCTAACGAGCTTCTGTCACCCCTGGTAGGGACTGGAAGGAGGGAGGAGAGAAAAGCCCTGGGGACAGTCGTGACCTTGGGCTCCAAACCAAGGAGGTTTGACTCTCTCTGGAAAAGCAGAAGCCTGGATAAATTTTCCAAGTCGTTGTAGAGATTATGGCTCCCTTTGGGTCTTGGTGGTGGGAGAGCAGGGGGAAAAGGAGCTGCTCAAGTCTGCCAGAGCAGAGGGTTGTTCTCAACGTTGGGACAACCTGCAAAACCATCCCACGAGAAGAGCGGGCGGCGGAGGCACCCGGTGGGTTTTGGTTTAGTGTCCTCCATGTCTGTGGTCTTCAAATAAGGCAGGAGATGCTTCCAGGGGACACAAGAAGGGAGCTGGAGGTTTCTGGAGCTTTCTGCCAGGTTTTCACCCGGTTGCCATTGAGGGATTTTCTGGGGACAGGGTCAGAGCGGCTTTGAAGTGACAGAGAAAGGGGCAGAGAGCAAGGTCTGGCTCTAACCCCTCCAAAGCTGGTCTTAACCACATTGGACTGGAAAAGCTCTACATCTCCATGTATTGCTGTGCAAAACTTCTGCACAGAACCCGGAAAATCAGCCCCCTGACCCCCGGGATCATTTCACTGAGGATCAAATGTAGACAGGAAAATCATTACAGAATCATGGAATGGTTTGGGTTGGAAGGGAACTTAAAGATCATCTAATTACCCTCCTACCAACCTAATTCACCAGAATAGGTCGCTCTGGGCCACATCCAGCCTGGCCTTGGACACTTCCAGGGATCCAGGGGCAGCCACAGCTTCTCTGGGCAACCTGTGCCAGGGCCTC
>JAYRBT010000468.1:0-11488 GCA_036023395.1 Myiotriccus ornatus | reverse complement strand
CAAGGCCAGGCTGGAGCACCCTGGGCTGGTGGAAGGTGTCCCTGCCCGTGGCAGGGGGTGGCACTGGATGGCCTTTAGAAGTCCCTTCCAACCAAACCATTCTGAGATTCCATGATAAATTCATCCCTCCTGCTCAAGGCTTTTCTCCAGCCCTTCCTTTGCCAGAGTCATTATGCAAATGAGCTTTCAATGCAATTAGCAGCTGCCAGCCCACGGTGGGAACTGGGATGCTGGGAGGGTGATGGTGCCACCCCAACCCCGCTGCTGCTCACGTCAGTGGGAGGTTTCTCTCATCCTCCTCCCACCACCCCAGTGTGGAAACACTTCCTTAGGAAACTTCCTCCTCCTGATTTCTCACTCAGACGAGCCAAGGACAAGGGAGCCTTAAACCCCCTCAGGAAGGTGGATCCAGGAGGGATCCTCTCCCCATCCAGCCCCATCTGGGGAGGGCTGTGCTGCTGCCATGGGTGAGAAGATGCCACAGCTAGGCTGGGAGCTGGGAATGTGAGCTCAGGGATGAACTGGGACGTGCTTGGGATCAGTGCTGCTGCCAGGGATGGAGGAGCCAGCTCAGCAGCAGCAGATGAGGCCTCCCACATCCCACTGGGAAGGCTCAGCATCCCTGAGGAAGCAAATCCTCCCTGGCAGCAGCACGTGGCCCTGGCCACCCCCCACAGCAGGTCCTGGTGCTCCAGGAGCATCCCTGGAGCCACCTCACCGTGGAAAATCCAATCAGGACCTTCCTGATTGCCCTCATCCAGCAGACTGTGAGGTTTTGGGGGCACAGAGCTCCTTCTCCAGGACAAATGAGAGGCCAAAACACGGGCACAATGGAAGAAACCAAAAACTATGGAGAGAACTTCCTTTGGAGGAAGATTCCTCCCCATGGACACCTCAGATCCAGGCAGAAATTCCAGATGGCTCAGCTGACTAAAACCTGGGTTTAAACTGGAGCTCATCCACCCATCCACCCATCCCATGCCAGAGAGTTACAGTTCCTGATGGATTCAGCTCTGCTGCTCCATAAATTCCAGGAGAGGGAACCTCAGGAGGGGTTTTCAGCACATTCCCTGGGCAGAACAACGGACAGGAGCACAGGGCTGGGAAGCAGGGAATGTGCTGGAGGCCATGGGAATGGTGGGAGAAGGGATGCAGGGAGCAGGAATTCCACACAACCGGCAGGGAACGGGGACCCGATGCCTTTCGAGCCACCTCTCACTGCAGAGCTCAAGTTCTGCAGCTGCATTTGCAATTTAAATCACGGCACTCAGGAATGCAAATCCATATGGAAAACAGGGAAGAGATAAACAAGTGCTGGGGAGGCTCTCCTGGAGCATCTTGGAGCTTTGGTGGTGTATTTTTAAGCGTGTGGAAATACAGGGAGAAGTGGAGTTTGCACTCAGGTGTGTGAGATGCAGGATGTGTTTGCACCTCCATTTTCTCCCCATTTCCCTGGTTTGATGCTCCATAAGAAGGGATGGGCCCACAAATCCATGCAAAACAAAGCTTAGGACAAATAAACAAGTTTACCTCACAATTATCCCTCACAGACATCCAGGATTTCAATGCCAGGAGTCATTTCTATCCAGTTTCTCTCCTGGACCCAGTTTAATTTCATTTTCTAGAGGTTTCAATAACAACTTCCCAATGTTTTCAAGAACGAAAACACTTCATAAAAATCGACTTTGTAACTTTTCCCGTGTTTTTTTAAACCCCATTCCTGCAGGACAACAGGAATCCAGTGGAGATGAGCAACCCCTGGATGGACACAGGAAAATGGCACTAAAAGGGTGGTTTGGGGGTTTATTTTGGAGGTTTATTTTCCTTCCACTTCCCAGCTGGTAAAAAGTTGCCATTCCAGAGTGAGCTCAAGGAAGATGATTAAGTGTCTCCTGCTTGTCATGGAATTATTGAGGTTGGAAAAGCCCCCCGAGAGCATCAAACCCAACCATCCCCCAGCACTGCCAAGGCCACCCCATGTCCCCAAGTGCCACATGCACAGGGCTTGGAAATCCATCCAGGAATGGGGTTTCATCCCTGTTCCAATGCCTGACCACCCTTTCCAGGGAGAAATTCCTCTGTAAATGGAAAAAAAAAACCCTCCAAGTCTCCCTTTCCCTCAATTCTAGAGATCTCTAAAGCCATAAACCACCTTTAGTTGTCCAGGAGCTGGATGTTCTCAGCTCCTGGTGCTGCCACTGCCTCGATGTCCCAGAAATAATTTAATCTCTTTCTGACCCAGTTCTAGAGCTGGGCAAATATTGATTTTTTTTATTATTATTATTATTTTAATGTTGTTTCTCACTTGCCAAACTGGGGGGAAAACAAAATAAATTTGATTTGGGCCAAGCTGCAGTGAAATGGAGATTTGTTGTCACCACTGGGCTCCTGATTCTGTTCAAATATCACCATTTTGGCTGCTTTAACTCCAGACCCAAAACATATTTTCATCTCGTTGTGCTTTGCTTTAATCTCTTCATTAAATATGCAAAACCCCCAATCAAAACATTGGAGGCACAAAAACAACAACAGTTTAACAAGATTCCAAATGAAAGGAACTCTTGCAGTTGTTTCCCCCATTTCTGAGATGCTGCTATTTCCACATAAGAAATTATCCCTGGAAAATGAAATTAAATACAGGAAGAGCTAAACTGGGCCCTGACGGTCAAACCTGAAGGAGGGAAGCAAAGCCTGATGAACCTTCTCCTGCCTGTCCTTAATTAATGCCTTTAGCCCTGTCAACTACGTATTTGTAGGACATAAACTCTATGAAATACATATTTTTAAGGTTTATATACAAAGTTAAGGAGTTTTAGGTCGTTTTGAAACTGCTGGAGCCCCAGTGTCAACTGGGACCATCAAAGATGGTCATCACACTGGAGGAATCACCAGCATCTCTGAAAACCTGCTTGTTCCAAACACCAGCAGTGAAAGACCGTGATCAAACCCCTCAGAAACCACCACTGGGAGATTATATCAGATATATCCTGATAAATATTCATTATCCTGACACTCATCTGAGAGAGAAACCCATGGAATCATCAGTGGTCCTCACGTGCAAGCTCAGGATGGCAGGCAAGATGTGCAATTATAGCCCTGCCACAGCACTCGGGGGGTATTTAATGACTTGATTTGGAGGAACATTTGTTATTTTCCCAGGCAGATGCCAACACTTCTATTCCAAGAAAATAATCCCTCCCCTTCTGATTAGCAAAATGTCTCCAGTTCCTCCATATGCTGGGAGAGAAGGAACTGCCCCACTCCAAGTTCTGAAAACGAGCTAAAAAGTGGATTTGGGATGGTGGGAAATGGCAGCTGAGCTCCCACTGAGCTGTGATATTTGGGAGGAGAGCAGCTCTGGAGATCCAAGGAAGCTGGTGGGTGGCACAAGAGAAGTTCTGTCACTGGTCCTTTAATGTCATAATTACTTTTCACGTTGATTAATTGCTCGTCAGTGCTCGAGGTGGAGGAACCACGCAAAGCTGCCACAGCATTCCCACTCCGTGATTTCCATGGCAAAAAAGAAAGGGGGGGGAGAAAAAGCATGGGATACCCTCCAACTGAACCCTCCTGCTCAGTTCTTTGAGGTTGGAGACCTCCCTGAGACTGCAGAGCCCAACCACGGTGGCTTTGAGGACCTGGGCCAGATCCTGCAGGTCCCACGGGTGGCCTCGACTCCCGGGAGCTCAGCAGCACCAGGGGATGTCACCTCCATGGACAGACCATCTGAGCCACCTGCACAGGCTGGGAAATGCTCTCCAGCCACCAGAAGTGCTCCAACACCCCCAGGAGCTGGTGGCTCACCCCAAAAACCCGTTCCACACGTGCCCGCCCCTCTTTTGGGGATGAGCCGAGTTTTCTGGGGGATTAACCCCCAACTGCTCCATGCTGGGTGGGATTTTCCTGGGCATACCAAGCTCAGCTGGGGATCAGACTGGAACCTGAGTAGCCAAACTGGGTTTTGGGGGATCTGGATGCTCTCAGGAAGGATCTGAGATCCTGAGTTGGGGTAATTATAGAATCATAGAATCATCAAAAGCCCCCTGAGGTCAAGTCCAACCATCCCCCAGCACTGCCAAGGCCACAATTAACCCATGTCCCCAAGTGCCACATCCACCCAGCTTTGAAATCCCTCCAGGGATTCCTCCTTTCTCCTCCAGACATTTTTATTTCCAGCTCTTTCCTTTAGGCTCAAGCTCTCACCAAATCCACCTTGGTGTGGTTTGGGACCCCTCACACCCTGCACTCCATGGACAACACTCAGCCCCATGGCATGGGCCAATCCAGCAGGAATTCTTGGAGGTGAATCCAGAGTTATTGCTTTCCACACCCACCCGAGTCACGTTGCCCAGCTCTTCTGCACCGTCACAAGATATAATAAATACATTTTATTTATTAACAATACATTCCCTGTAAGAGCAAGGGAAAGCTCAGGTGTTCTGTGCCACCACCCTGAGCCTCCCAGAGCTGGGGGACTGGAAAAAAGAGGGGGAAACCCACTCCTAATCCTTCAGTAAAATTCCTCAGGTTGTCCCCAGCCATGGCTACTCACACTCCTGCTCCTGCCTGGGCTCCAGATCACTCTGCAATCAACTATCAAAATTCATCATTTTATCAGGAGAGGGGACACACACGGACACAGAGCCTGTTCTTTTCCATGGATTCACATCTCCCATGGCCAGAAAAACACCAATACAACCATAACCAGGGGAATAAAAGCTTTCCTTTCCATGGATTCACATCTCCCAGAGCCAAAGAAACACTTTGCCAATACAAGGGAATTCAAGCTTGACTTTCCAGGGATTTATATCCCCCATGGTCCAAGAAACACCCCACCAATACAACCATAAGCCAGGGAATTCTCTTCCATGGATTTATATCCCCCATGACCAAAGGAACACTTTTCCAATACAAGCATGGCCATGGGAACTAATCCTTTTCCATGGATTCACATCTCCCATGGCCAAAGGAACACCAGTGCAACCACAACCAAGGGAATTAAGGATTGAATTTCCATGGATTCACATCTCCCATGGCCAAAGGAACACCAACACAGCCACAACGAAGGGAATTAAGGATTGACTTTCCAGGGATTCCTATCTCCCATGGCTAAAGAAACACCCCACCAACACACAAAGATGTCCAAGGGAATTCAAGCTTGACTTTCCAGGGACTTGTATCCCCCATGGCCAAAAATAAAACACCCCACCAACTCAAGCATAACAAAGGGAATTAAAACCCCCCTGGAGAAGTCAACCTCTGCTTCCTTCACAACCACCCCAGATCCACAAAGATTGACTGGAAAGAGCTGGAAGAGCTCCTGGAGGAGCCTGGGAGGAAGTGGTTTTCCTGGGAGGATCACCGGGACACGTGTACAGAGGAGAGGAGCCTGCTGTGCTCAGACAGCCAAGTGTGTGTGGAAATTCCAAGGAACTCGCCCTCAGCCTGAGGATCTGAACCATTTTCCTGCAAAGTCTTGATTATATCCTTTATTTAGCACTTATATAACAGGCTGGTGATTTGACTGTTCAGTCTCACGAGCTCCAGAGCTCCTGCTCAGCACGAAACAATGGGCCTTAAAATAATCTCCAATTCGCCTCCTTTTCTTTTTCGCCTGCTCTTTCTCCTTCCCCAGAGACTTGAAATAATAATAATAATAAAAAGACTTTTTAGCACTGATTTACCTGAAATATGGCTGGTTAAAAACCAAAACCCCACCTCTTCAAGCTCCCAGCTGCTCCAGTGAGCCATTTCATTCACGGGCTATGAAAGGAACCACCGGAGCAACTTTGGCTGTTGCCATTTGCTTAATCAGAGTGATGTCACTGCACCCCTTTGGATTCCACTCCCATTGTCTCCCTGGAATGAGGGAGAGTGGCACACAGGAATGCAGGGGGAGAACACACCGTTCAAGCAGTTCAACCCCTGTGTCACAGATGCACCCTAATGAGATTCTCCCTCAGGACAGTCACTTGATGCCTTAAAAACACAGAGCTCCAAAGCTCCTGTGATGCCCCAGCCCCTGAAAAAGCACGTGAGAAACAAAGGTTTCTCACACTAAAATTTCCACAGAAAATTGGGAATGAGCCCAAAGTTTCCAGTGTTTTCCAGCCCTCCTTCCTCCATCCACATCCTCAGATTTTGAGCAGGAAACCCCTATAACAGCCATCCCATTATTTTGCCCTGTATCAGCATCAAACTGTCAGGAATATAATTACCAGATAGTCCTACTTATCCCTTTAAAAGATGGGCAAAACATTTTCCTTTTTTTTTTTCCCCAGTAGTCTGGAATACCTCAACCCCCCTGGGAAATCTCCTAAACTTCCCAAATTGGAGCACTGTGGCAGCAGAGCTACAAAATACCCCCCCCCCACCATCACACATGCAGGAGGTGCAGCCTGGCCCGTCACTGCCTGGAATTTGTAGCCAAAAAGTTGCTATGAAAACCCTTAAAAAGTAAAATAAAATCCCCAAGGTCGCCCTTTTGCAGCTGGAGCTGCCACAGGGAGAACTCTCCATGTTCCACTGCATGGGGAGGGGAAGTCCTGCTGAAAAATATGTATTTTTTGGGAGTATTTTGAGAGGTTAAAACTGCTCAGGAGGAACCCCGAGTGCAGACAAGGCCTCCAGGGGTAGCTTTGCAAGACCAGCCCGTAAAACTCGCACCAAATATCTCCCTGAGCCACAGGCCACCACCACCTGTAGCTGCCACATGGGAATAAACTCAGCAGGAGTTGGATCCTGCCATCCCAAAGCTCTCTGAAAAACTTGCACCCACAGGGAACCCCCAAAAACTCCTGGAATTCCACAGCGGGTTCCTCGAAGTAGCAGCAAACCACACTGGGACTCTTCCAGACTATCCCAAAATCCTCAGGGGAAACCCCAGCAGGTGAGGGAACAGGTCAACATGGCCATGGATTCGAGGGAACAATGGGAATTCTGGGTCGTTTGGATGCAGGTCTCCACCAAAAACATGGAATTAGGAGGATGGGATAGGTCAGGCAGCACTGCCAGGTGTTCACAGCTGAAAGCCAACAACATCCCTGGAAAAGCCACACCGTCATCCCCTTCGCCCGGAAAGGGGCAGGTTTCCCCACGAAGTAGCAAAATGTCAGGGGATGGATGGAATCATTTGGGTTGGAAAAGCCCTCTAAGATGAAACCCAACCATTCCAACTCTGCCAAGGCCACCACTGTCCCGTGTCCCCAGGTGCCACATCCACAGGGCTTTGAACCCCTCCAGGAACGGGGACTCCCCCCCTGCCCTGGGCAGCCCCCAAAGCAGCTGCTCCTCCAGGAGCTTCTCCTGGTGCTCAAGTGGGGCCACGGCCTGACCTCCCGGTGCCCCTTCTCCAAACCCCCACTCAGGACAGTGATCCCATAAACACACAGCAGTTCTGCACACATAACTTGTTGTACATCCACACGCCGACCTGTGATCATCTCTCACCTACCGTGGGGTGATGAAGTTGATATCCACACACCAGTGGGCTTTGGGGCACTACCTGCTCACCCTGAGCAACCTGGGATAGTGGGAGGTGTCCCTGCCCATGGCAGGGGTGGCACTGGATGGGCTTTAAGGTCCCTTCCAACCCAGACCATTCCATGATTCTACAATTTTTGGAAAGGATCTGGTATCTCATATCCCCAATATCCCTTTTAAACAGTCTCTCTCCATGTTTCCTGTATCTCCTTCAAGTCCTGGAAGGCCACAATTTGTCACCCCAAAGCTTCTCCTCTCCAGGCTGCACAATCCCAGCTCTCTTCCCTTTCCTCCCAGCAGAGCTGCTCCATCCTCTGCCCATCCTGGTGCCTCCTCTGGACTCCCTCCAGCAGCTCCATGTGCTCCCAGTGCTGGAGGCAGAGCTGCCCATCATCCCGCACTCCGTGTCTTGCTTTGACAACAGCACACCACCACCTTTTCCAGGGCTTTTCCAGCGATTAAGTGAAGCCTTTCAAGAACCCGGTCCCACCTCAGGGCTACATGTGCTTTTTGCAGCGCTCTGCATTGACAGGGGGGATGTAAAGCCTCCACCTGCTCCGACTTCCTTTGATGTGCAGCTTTCCCAAGGTATAAAAGGCTGCCTCACCCCTGGGCGAGCGTTCGGGTTCGTTAGGCTGAGCCTAAATCCCGTTAGCAAATAAGAGGATCTACATACAAAAGGGCCCCGTGTGGCAGCACTGTCTGTCCTGGAGCTCTCCCCCTGCTCCTGAGCTTCATGGATACACCAGGAAAAAAGGCCACAGCATCTCACCCCCCAAGGCATTTACAGCAGTCTGGTACCTACTGGGATGTACTGGCCAAAAAAGAAATAACCCTCTCAGTGATAAATAGGAGCAGGAATTCCCTGGCTCAGGACGTGGAAATGAAGGGCCACAGCTGCAGGACCCAGAGCCCACCCTTCATTTTCCCAAACTCATTCCAGCTGCCTCAGATGAGCAGATGGAAAGACAGAGGTGCCAAGCCTTGGATCCCAGCTCAGGCAGGCAGGGACAACTCATCCAGCAGCTGCTTTATGTTCCTTAGGACTTCACAGCTCCCTCCAGGTGCCACATTCCCAACTCCCTGTCCCAGCACAGGGCTCTTCTCTGCACACCCCACGGGCCCCTTGGGGTCACAGTCTGAAGTCTTTGGGGGGTTTGGTTCTACCCCAAAACAGCTGCAGGACCCAGAGCACATCCCTCATCTTCCCAAACTCATCCAGGATCCCTCAGATGAGCAGATGGAGAGCCAGAGGTGCCAAACCTCGGATTCCAGCTCAGACGGGCAGGGACAACTCGTTCAGCACCTCGGCCAGCAGCTTCCACGTTTTTATTGGGATTTCAGCTCCCTCCAGGTGCCACATTCCCACCTCCCTGTCCCAGCACAGGGCTCTGCCCTGCACACCCCGCAGGGCCCCTTGGGGTCAGTTGGAAGTTTTGGGCATTTGGTTCTACCACAAACATCACACAAGTTTAAAAAATACACAACCTTTTCTCCCTGTAGCTTCTCCCTGTGTGAAGAGCCAAGCAGGGGACAAGAGGAACAGGAATCCCATGCAGTGATGGGAAAGCAGGTTCAGGTTCCATGCCCTGCAGGGATGCAGAGAGAGGGGAAAGGGCTTTATTCCTGCAGTCCCTGCCTCCCTATAACAGCTTTGTTTCCCAGATATGGGAGTATCAACTGGGAATTGTTGTGCAACTGGACCTGTGCTGGTTTAGAGAGTGCAGCCCATGGAAAATGAGCATCTCCAAAGGAACAGGAACAAAAAAAAGGACACAACAAATACTAAGAACGGGTCACAACCAGGGCCCTCTGCACATTTGGCTCCTTCCCTTGGCATCTGTAATATGAAGTCACCCACAACCAGCATCGACTCTGCTCCCCAGGCAAGCAGAGCCCAAGGGCTTCAGACCTTGGAGCAGCTCCAGACTCCTCCTAAACACAGCCCTGGAATTCCAGAGCACTGATGCAAGGGACAGGGACACAGGGGTGGCAGGGATGGGGAATTCTGGCTGTGTGGATGCTTATCTTGAGGTAAAACCAGGCTTAAGTGCAAGAAAAGCCCAAAAGAACACAGCCCAAATCTCTGCTGGGAATTTACAGTCACCCAGGTAAATGAGCTGAGCAAGACACACCTATGGGGGACCTGGAGCCATCCAAGGAAAGCCTGGAAGTCCTGCTCTTCCAGCTCCCTGCAGGACACAGTTCTGGGATGAATCTTGGGATGAATGAATCCCAGCAGAGCTCCCTGCACAGCCTGGAGCTCCTCACTGCACCGAGCCCAAGGAATAACCCCCCTCAGAGGTGCAGAGCCCTCAGCACTTCCAGCTCAGCTCATGAAGGAGCCCCATTTTGGGGGGGGGAAATGGAATCATTCAGGTTGGAAAAGCCCTCTAAGATCAACCCCCACCATCCCCAGCACTGCCAAGGCCACCACTGCCCCATGTCCCCGAGTGCCACATCCACAGGGCTTTGAAATCCCTCCAGGGCCGGGCACTCCACCACTCCCAAGGCTGAAAAATCCTTTCCCTGAAGAATTTTTTCCTCATTTCCAACCTAATCCTCCCCCCTGATGCAAACACAGCTGAGCCACGAGCAGCTCCCCCAACACACCTTCACCTCCAACAGGAGACCCTTCCCAGCAACACTGACTCACAGAAATTGTTGCCAACACCAGATCTTAGTGCAGTACCTGTAAAACAGCTGCTTTCAGCTAAAAGTCTTTCGGGCTTCTCCCCTGGGAGGGTGGGCAGGCCCTGGCACAGGTTGCCCAGAGAAGCTGTGGCTGCCCCTGGATCCCTGGGAGTGTCCAAGGCCAGGTTGGAGCCACCTGGGCTGGTGGAAGGTGTCCCTGCCCATGGCAGGGGGTTTGGAACGAGATGATCTTTAAGATCTGTGTTTCTGGTCTCACTCCAGTGGAAAGCCAAATGATGGTGATGAATTTCCTCACTGAGCTGTTTTTGGAGCACATCAATGGGGTTGTGTCATCCTGGCATTTGTAATACATTTCGTTGTCATTCATCTTCAAGCTTTTATCTGCTCGAAGCAGACGTGGCTGAGGATTTCAAATGGCTTTGTAAGGCATTGGTTCACTTCAGTGGGGCTTGTTTTAGCTACTTGAGTACCACATACAGCCTCGAGCCCTGACACCCCTGCAGTGAGTCCTGGTGATACCGATCCGGAGGACAACAGCCCTTGGAGGTGACCCGGGAGAGAAGGACTGGCCAGGATGGTGTCTGGAGTGAAAATATCCAAATTTATGCTGTAGAATATGAAAATCCTCTCATGCTGTTAGCCAGGATCCATCTGGAGCCTTCTATTTACGGGATTGTTTCGTTCCAGTCTTTGCTCCCGTTGCTTTTCATCCACGCCGGGTGAAAAACGTCCTCTTGGTTCTTTTTTGGATGTTCTTGAGATCCTTGCATGTCACAGACACTGCTTGTTTGACTTCCCTCACAAAGCCAACTGTACAGCAAGTCCTTGATCCATTATTTCAGTGCTTTTCCCCTTCTGTTTGGTTCAGTGCTGCTTTCACACCTTTGATGGCACAATAAGTAACCAAAAGCCCTCAAACTCAGCGGGTTCCCGTGGCTGTTACCACAGCAGAGAAAACCAACGTGTTCCAAGAGGTTTAGGTTGGGTCTGTGTTCCCTGTTTCCCTTCACAAAGGTTGTTGTTCTCCAAACACGTGTTTAATCCTGGCGTTTCACCTTTGTTTGCCTTCACATCGATGGGAATACACAGACCCGGAGCGAGAGAAGCCCAGCACGGGTTTTATGTGGAGAAGCTGGGGGTACAGCCTTCTGAAATCTGGTTATTGTGGATAGAACCAGAAATATTTTGAGTTGCAGGGATCCCCAGGGGTCATCCAGTCCAACCTCTGCCCAGACACCCCAATAATCCCTCCCTGTCCCTGAGAGGATCATCCAAACCCTCCTGCAGCTCTGGCAGCCTTGGGGCCGTGCCCACTGCCCTGGGGAGCCTGGGCAGTGCCAACCACCCTCTG
>JAYRBT010000467.1:0-11508 GCA_036023395.1 Myiotriccus ornatus | reverse complement strand
CTTGGACACTTCCAAGGATCCAGGGGCAGCCACAGCTTCTCTGGGCAACCTGTGCCAGGGCCTGCCCACCCTCCCAGGGCAGGATTCCTTCCTGCTATCCAATCTAACCCAGCACGTGGAATCCTGAGCGGGTTGGGTGGAAGGGACCTTAAAAATCATCTCGTTCCTCCCGCCCTGCCACGGGCAGGGCCACCTTCCCCTAGCCCAGGTTGTTCCATCTCCATCCAACCTGGCCTTGGACACATCCACAGCTTCTCTGGGCAGTCCAAGGGGTCTCATAAAACATTTTCAAGGGCAAGTTTGGTGTCAAGTGGCCGAGTTGCTGTTTGTTTTCAGCCCCAGGGCAGGGCTGGGTGAAGGTGGACCTGTGCTGCTCCCAGCACGGCTCTGACCTAAAATTCCCAGCCTCCCTGACTAGACCACGCATCATTTTGGCTTTAACCACCCTGGTGCCTCTGTCTGCCCTCTGCAGACAGCCCTGAGAGCTCGGGGGAGGTTTCTGAAAGGCACAGACACTCCAAACGCCTTTCTAATTGCTCAGCCTCTTTGTTTTATTTAATTTGCAATAATAATAATAATAAAAAAAAGTGGCAATCGCCTCCCAGCTTATTGAAAGAGCAGACAGCTGCCTTCCCAGGCACATTGAAATGCAAATCACCGGGAGTTGGGAGGCAGTACTTTTGTCCAGGGGTGCGGGGAGCTCAGCAGACTGGGGTGGATGATGCAGGGAGAGGGACGAACTGAGGCAATGAGCTCTTAAAGGGAGAAGTTCCTCAGGTTCTTTGTTATTTTTTTTGCTCTCCAGGAGCAAAATATGTATTTATTTCCTTATATATATATATAATATTTGCTTATATATAATATATAAATATATCTATATATTTATATATTATATATATTTATATATATTTATATATATTTATACATAAATATATATATTATATGTATATATAAATATAAATATATATAATATATATAATATATATATAAGCCCTGGAGCCTCTCTAACCTTGGCCCTAACAAGTGAACATCTTTGGGAATATCGTTTTCGAGGCATCTCGTGACAGAAAAAAACCCCAATTTAAATCACTCCAAATCTAACAATTCCTGCTGTGTCTTGTTCTGGTGTGGGGGATGTTTGGGGGGGGGTCACGCAGAGCCTGGGACAGTTTTTTGTGCGGAACCCTCAGCTCTGGGAGCTCCCTCCTGCTCCCTGAATCCACTGGCCACCCGAGGGAGCACGAGGAACTGCTGACAGGTGCCCGAGGAACGATTTCGGGGCAAATTTAATCGGGATTTAGCGGTGGATGGGGTGGGAACGCCTCTCTTTGTGAGCAGCTCAGCGTCCTACCCGTGGATCTGTGTGGGATCGGAGCTCTGCCCTGACAATTCCATTGCCTGGAACTCCTGGATTCCCCTGGATTTATCATCCCACAGCTCCCTCAACTTTTCTGGGAGTTGCCTGGAGATCCTCTGTGGGGAGCTGGAGAGTCGTTCCCTGCCCGGGTTGGGATCGGAGCTCGTCCGTCCCTGGCTGGGGATTTTCAGCTCCGAGTCAAGTGGGAGAAGGGATGGAGGGGGGAAAAAAAAACACCCAACCACGTTAGAAAGCAAATAGTTTGATGCAGTAGAGGTTTTATTGTGAGATGTTGGGGTAATACCCTAGAGGAGAAAGTCATGCAGACCAAAAACTTCCAGCTGATACATCAGAGGTGGATATTTAAGGGGTAAGCGCCTCAGGAGGGAGTTGCTTCACATGATAGATCCCCTTGACTTGAAATCAAGTCCTGTTTCCCCCCCATTTTGCATTTTTTTGGGGTCTTATTTCTGTTGAATGCATGGAAAACAAAGCCCAGGGTTTAAGTAACAGAGTCACTGAGGTTGGAAAAGCCCTCCAAGGTCACCGAGTCCACCCATCCCCACCTTGTCCCCCAGCCCAGAGCACTGAGAGTCCTTCCCTGGACACCTTCCCCACCTCCCTGGGCAAAAAAAAACCCCACCCTCATTTTCTTTACAAATTTTCCTCTGGACCAAAGTGAAAAGCAGAAAGAAATGTTCATTCTCAGCAGGACGAGCACGGAAGGCCCTGATTTTTGTTGGCACTGAGGCTGCTTTGGTGTGGCATCACCCACGGGAGTGACTGTACCTGTGGTAAAACATTTCCTTGGAGATGGACAGAACCATCTTCCTGCAGCTGAGACCTGGGCCCAGGGCAGGCAGGAGGCTGAAGATACGAAGAGATGAGACCTCTAAACTTAACACAGAGCATGACACAGAGAGAGAGAGAGGATTCAATAAGGGCTGGTTTTCAAAGGTGTCAGGACGCCCGAAAAGGTGATTCCAGGAGAAGAGTCGTGTTCCCAAAATGAGGCGTTTGGGAGGGGTGGGGTGAGTCTTGCTCTTCACCACCTGGTTGTCCTGCGGGCACCTCCGTAGTGGGGGGGTTTTCACTGCTGCCCACAGTTGTACTGGTAGCTGTTGGACCACTGGTAGGAGTAAGGGGAGGAGCTGTGTGGGTACAGCGGTGCCGGGGCACACACCACCTGAGGGCACCTCCTGATGCACTGGGACACGCAGAGCTGCTCCCTGCCCTGCCCCTGGGGCTGGGGGAAGGTCGTGGGGCAGGGCTCGGGGCTCCTGGGGCTGCAGCAGCAGCAGCAGGAGGAGGAGGAGGAGGTGGAGGAGCGGTGGTGACCTTCCACCACGTGGGTCTCCACGCACCCCGAGGAGCAGCCGGGGCTCTGCGGGCTCTTCCTCACGCTGCACACCTTGGCGCCCGTGGGGGCGCGGCGTGGGCACTGCACACTCCTCAGCCCCCCCGGGGGGTGGCACTGCTGGGTGAAGGTGGGCGGGGGGCACCTCGTTCCGCCCGGGATGTAGCACTGCCGCTCGTACTGGTACCCGTAGTAGGACATCGTTCCGGGGCGGGGGGGATGGCTGAAAAACAGATCGTGGGGAGATGAGGTGAGGGTGTGCAACTGCTGCTTGTGTTTGGGGTCTGGAGTAGGACACGATTCTGGGGGAGAAATGACCCCCCCCAAAAAAAAAAAAAAGGGGGAGAAAAGGGGAAGGAATTCCCTGCGAATCGCTGGGCTGAGTTTGCTGCTGTCCCCACCCTCCTCTCTCCCCCACGACCTGCAAGTGCTGCATTTCCCCAGCAGGCTCTTCCACAGCTTCAGCTGCCACAGGGAGCAGGTTATTCCCAGGAAAAAGGGGAGCTGGGGTGGGGGGAGTCGGGCTCTGCTCCCAGGGAATAAGGGACAGGACAAGAAGGAATGGCCTCCAGCTGTGCCAGGGGAGGGGCAGGTTGGACATCAGGAGGAATTTCTCCAGGCTGAGCCTCCCCCAGCTCCCTCAGGAGTTCTCCAGCCCCTTCTCCAGCTGCTCCAGCCCCTTTCCCAGCTCTGCTCCCTTCTCTGGACACGCTCCAGCCTCTCCGCGAGAATTGAGGGGCCCAGACCTGGACGCAGCACTCAAAGTGCTCTCCCCAGTGCCCAGCACAGAGGGGCAATCCCTGCCCTGCAAGAGGCACTGCCCAGCTGGGGGACATCACAGCTCTCCCTGCCACGCTTGGAGGACCCAAGGAGTCCGTTCCGAGGGTGTGATGGAGCACAGAGAAGTGCTGAGACCTCGGATTTCCTAATAACAGTTGAAAATCTGACTGCGAATCAGCTTCCTCAGCACCAGCAAATGGCTCTTGGGCATCTTGCACCTCGCAATTTGGTGGCGGTTGACTCTGCAGATGGGCAGGACAACTCATCCCATTCCAGCCCCTGCCACGGGCAGGGACAACTTCCACTAGCCCAGGTTGTTCCAGCTTGGTCTCGGACACTCCCAGGGATGGGGCAGCCACAGCTTCCCTGGGCAAGCTGTGCCAGGCCCTCCCCACCCTCACAGGGAGGAATTCCTTCCCGATATCCAACCTAAATTTCCCCTCTGTCAGTCTGAACTCATCTCCCCTTGTCCTGTCACCCCAGTTCCTGATGAAAATCCCTCTCCAGCTCCTCTGGAGCCCCTTCAGACCCTGGAGGTCTCCACACCACCTTCTCCTCTCCAGGCTGAACCTTCCCAGCTCTCCCAGCCTGTCAAAGGCTGATCCAAACCTGGCTCTTGCTGTAAGAGGGAGGCAATAGTAACTTTCCTAAATAAGAAACCCCCCAAAAAAGTGCACAAAAAAGGGGTCTCAGACAGAAAGAAGTCTTTTCCAGATAAGAATTATCAGTAATCCATCCCAGTCTCTGATCTGCAACAGAAATAGTCACTTGAACCACTAAAATAAGTGGCCTCTATTATTGCAGAAATGTAGAATTCAGTTTTAACAAAGCCAATTAAAGATATGGGGACTTAAATGGGTAGATCTAAGTGGAATCCACATCCCAAACTGGGTGAGGTTCTGCAAACCTCAGGCTCAGCTTTAAAAACCTCTATCTGCCCGTGCCTTTAGAGAAACCAACCCAAAACCAAGCCACAAACCCAAAAGCCTCTAAAAAACCCCATCCCTCTTAATTCCCAGTGTCAAAGATCTCTCCAGGGTCCAGTTTCCCGTTCAAAGTGCCAACAAAATGTTATTTTCCCAGTTAGAAAACAGAAGTAGGCAAACAACTTACCGAGCTCCCAGTGGAGAGTCAGAACTGGATTGAAAGCTTGGAAAAGGGTGTTTTTAATATGGTGTTTTTATAGCCCTCCAGACCACGGAAAACCTGAGCCACTGTGTATCAAATCCTAATTAGCTACAAGGTGTGTGTGGGGGGAGATTTATTCCTGTGCAACTTTTTTTCGCTGGCTGCAATTATTGCACTCGTTTGTGCTCGTTAATACTTCGGCATCCCTAAATCCCGTGGAAAACACCTCACACCCAGCGGGTTCTTTTCATTGTGAAGCTTTATGGGAGAAGGAAAAGCCGCCTTTCATTCCGTTGACCTCATTGGTTCCGTCAGGAGATGGATCCCTCTCCTCTCAGAGCTGGACACGAGGCCAGGGGGAAGGTGTGGAGGAAAAGCACCGATCCTGCTTTTGGTGGGGCTTAAAAAACACTCAGGGCCGTGTCCAGGACTCGGCCTGTGCCAGATGGAGATCTGCTGGGAAGGTGGCAGAGCTGACTTTGTAAGGAATTGTGGCTTTGCCAAGGATTTAGAGCTGGCTGTGGGGGCTTTGTCCTACAGGATGCCGTGGTCCTACAGGAACCCTGGTTTGGGTAAAAGCTGTGTTGGTGACGTCTGGTTGGGTTCCTTTGGTGAGGGAAAAGGTGTTACCAGCTTGGACTGGATTATCATGGAATGGTTTTGGGTGGGAAGGGACCTTAAAGGTCATTTCTGTTCCACTGCCACGGGCAGGGACACCTTCCACTACCCCACATTGCTCAGAGCTCCATCCAGCCTTGGACACTTCCAGGGATCCAGGGGCAGCCACAGCTTCCCTGGGCAACCCGTGCCAGGGAAGGATTCCCTCCTAAAATCCAACCTAAACCTCCTCTCTGTCAGTTCTGAAGCCATTCCTTGTCCTGCCACCACCTGCCCTGGCAAAAATGTTCCATCCCAGTGACCCCGAAGCAGGGAGAGCTTTTTGGTGCTCCCATTATCTCACCCCAGCATCATCCCAAGAGCTCGTGCCTGGCTCCCAGAGCTCTGCTGGGCCTGTGCTGCTGCTCCCTGTCCCCCTGTGCCTCGTCCTTGTCCGTCAGAGGAGAAACTGTGATGTAATTAAGAGCCTTTGATGTGTCGAGACGCAGCCTCTTAAATTGGCTGGCGTTGCTCATCGCGGGGCTGAGCTGGGACACCTTGGCTCATGTAAAACATTAATGAGCATTTGTGAGGAGTTTTTAAGAGGTCCTGTTGTGAAGGCTGCTGTTTAATAACCTGTCAGTGCCACTCTTGTTTTATGGAGGGGTGTAAACACCTGTCTGTGCAATCACAGGAGTGTCTTCATTTATCAAAGCTGAGGTGTCTCAATTTAGCAGGAGAACAAAGCTGAGGTGTGAGGTGACAACAGGCCCTGATACAGGTCATGCCAGTGTGTTTATTCTCTTTCAAGGTAGTGCTTTGCCTGCCTGATTTTGCCTCCCTGGTAAATGTACTACAGGTTCTAAGGGGGGAATGGAGTTCTCCTGGAATGGTTTGGCTTGGGAGGGACATTGAGGATCATCTCGTTCCAACTCCCCCCCGCCACGGGGCAAAGGTTGGACTGGACGATCCCGGAGGTCTTTTCCAACCCAAATAATTGGTGATGCTATTTTGGGTGGTCTCAGGGATGGACTGGATCATGGGTACCTGCCTGTTTTGTGGAACAGTTTACCCAAATGAATGTCATCAGAGAGCTCCCTCCTCCTGTGCTGAGCTCTCGCTTGGTCCTTTTGCGGTTTCATCTCGATGGATGATTTTCAGGCTGCTGGGCTTTGATTCTTCAGCTTGTTCTAACCCTGGTAGGTGGAGCTGACACAGGCCCAGTTCTGTTGTTTGTCTTCCTCCCTGAGCTGCTGAGTCCTGGCTCCAGTTCCCCACCTGGCTCATCACTTTTATTTCCTCGCCCTCTCTGCTGGCGTTGGAGTCGCAACACCCTCGTTAAAAACCATCCACGCGACGACAACCAGCAACTAATGAGCTGTTGTGACGTGCTCTGGAAACGCTTTCAGAAAGCCTTGGCATGGCTGTTGTCGGGGTTAATCTCCACATTCAGATAAATCCACCCTGCGGTGAGGTGAACCCCGAGCAGTTTGTCAGCAGAAAACAAACCCCCAGCCCCGTGGATTCCTCTCACGTCGGAGCAAAGATCTTGGCTTTGAATTATTAATAAATCTCTAATGTAGGATTTAACTTTTGGGTTTATCTTCAGCTGGTTAAAACTGGTAATGAGGCGTTTAATTCCGGCGTGCTTGGGAAATTACTTTGGGGGATAAATCGCTGCCCAATCTAAGCACATGTTGAAATTCCCATGGTTATCTTCAATTATTAGTTGTGGCTGGAAGTGTCCAAGGCCGGGTTGGACGGGGCTTGGAGCAACCTGGGCTAGTGGAAGGTGTGGAAAGGAGCTGGAACTGGATGGTCTTGAAAGTCCCCTCCCCACCCAACCCATTCCAGGATTCCACGGCACCAAATGCAGAGCCAGTTTTCCAGAGGAGCTGCAGATCTCTTCTGTCATCCCCGGCTGAAGATAAACCTGACACGGCTGAAGACAAACCTGAGCGTGCGATTAGAGCGGGAAACACGTCCCGTGCGTTTCCCACTGCCGTGGAAACCCTGCCTGAGCTTTCAGCTGCACAGCAGCACAACGCCACGGGCTCCAAGGCCTGCCCTCTGCTGCCAGTGTGATGATAAATCCCAAAACCCCAGAGCAGCCGGGGTCGGAAGGGACCTCTGGACATCACCCCTGCCATCAGTTGCTGACTCAGTTGGGTGTCAGAGACGGCTCCTCCACGTGCTGATGCTTGACAGGATGATAACCCAGCACCAGCCAGCTGTGTTTCGTCAGCAGTTGGGCCTCCCAAAAAGGCGCCTTCCGCTTGTTGTTCCGCAGAGTTGCTGTTCCAGCGGCTTTTGGTTCCTCTTTTATTGGAGAAGCGACTCGCAGGAAAAAATGCCTGGCAAGGTCTTGCCTCAGCCACACCCTTTTTATGGCCTTTTTTTTGCCATCCCCCTAACCCAGGTCATGATTTACAGCTTCGCAAGGACGGGGCATTTAATTCCATGGAAAATGTGGTTTTGCCCTTCTTCCTTTTTTTTTTTTTTAATTGGTAAAACGTGGTAAAGAAACGTGTGCTCGGTGTCGAACTGCAAGACCTGCCCTGCCATTTTTTGGGGAGGCTACAACTCTGTAAATCCAGGATTTCTGCACCGTGCCAGGCTTTGGAATTATCTAATCCCACACAGAACTCAGAACACGGTTTATCCTTCCCTTTATCAGCTCTTCCTGGGCTGAGCTGAGTTTTCACCCAGGAAAATGGCTCGTTATCACCTGCCCAGCCACGTTCAGGGAGGACATCAAGGATGAAGGGGGTGCAGAGTGTCCCCCCTCCACGTAAATCTTCGGAACTGCAGGGTCAGGAAGGCAGCAAAGCACAAGATCACACGGGGACAATCTAATAATTACGGAGGGTGATTTATTGAAACCAATTGACATCCATTACCGGAGCTGGATCTCCAAAGGAACGTGCCCGGGGATTGATCGGGACCTTCTGCACGTGGGTGATTCACACCTGGGGCGGTCCGAGGGCGAGTATAAAAGTGCTCCACATCAGACCTCGGGACATCATTCCTCTTGCTCTTCTCCTGTGCTTGTGGGTGAGTGACCCCCTCAGTTCCTCTCCTGAGCGTAGTTTTAAGCCGGAATGTTCCTGGGATCAGCCTGAAGGTTCCTTGGGCGTTGGGCTCAGTGCTCTGGTGGGGTTGAGAAGGTGGTGGTGGTGGGTCAGAGGTTGGGCTTGAGGGGCGTAGAGGTCTTTTCCAACTTTGATTCTGTAAATGGATTGATCGGTGGTCAGCTGATGGGTTTGGTAAATGCAAATCTGGGTGAGATCCGAGGGCTGGACTGGGTGGTTCTTGTGGGTCCCTTCCAATATGTAATATTGCGTGATTCTGTCGTCAGCATTTCATGGAGGTTCTTTCCGGGCGGGTTCCACACGAGATTTGTAGGGTTTTTGGGGTTCAACATGAGATTTATAATTTTTGGGGGGTTCAACTCAAGATTTATAGGTTTTTTTGGGGGTTCAACATGAGATTTATAGGTTTTTTAGGTTCAACACAAAACAACAGGTTTTTGGGTTCAACATGAGATTTATAGGTTTCTTTGGGTTCAACACAAGCTTTATAGGGTTTTGGGGGTTCAACACAAAATTTATAGGGTTTTTTGGGTTCAACACAAGATTTATAGGGTTTCTGGGTTCAACACAAGATTTATGGGTTTTTTGGGTTCAACACGAGATTTACAGGTTTTTTTGGGGTTCAACACAAAATTTATAGGTTTTTTCAGGTTAAACACAAGATTTATAGGTTTTTTTGGGTTTCAACACAAGATTTATAGGTTTTTTGGGTTCAACATGAGATTTATAGGTTTTTTGGGTTCAACACAAAACAACAGGTTTTTGGGTTCAACATGAGATTTATAGGTTTCTTTGGGTTCAACACAAGCTTTATAGGGTTTTGGGGGTTCAACACAAAATTTATAGGGTTTTTTGGGTTCAACACAAGATTTATAGGGTTTCTGGGTTCAACACAAGATTTATGGGTTTTTTGGGTTCAACACGAGATTTACAGGTTTTTTTGGGGTTCAACACAAAATTTATAGGTTTTTTCAGGTTAAACACAAGATTTATAGGTTTTTTTGGGTTTCAACACAAGATTTATAGGTTTTTTTTGGGTTTCAACACGAGATTTATAGGTTTTTTGGGTTCAACACAAGATTTATAGGGTTTCTGGGTTCAACACGAGATTTATAGTTTTTTTTGGGTTCAACATAAGCTTTATAGGGCTTTGGGGGTTCAACACAGAATTTATAGGGTTTCTGGGTTCAACACAAGATTTATAGGTTTTTTTTTTTGGGTTCAACACAAGATTTATAGTTTTCGGCGGTTCAACACAAACCAACAGCTTTTTGGGTCCAACACGAGATTTATAGGGTTTTTTTTTGGGTTCAACACAACATTTATAGGGGCGCTGAGTTCCGAACGCTCTGCCCTTTTCCCTCGAGCCTCTTTGCGGAGCTCGACGAGAACTGACGCCCCGTCTCCCCGCTGTCTCCTCTCCCCCCTCAGATCCGCCCTCCCCGAGCGATGGTTCACACCCAGAGCCCCTGCACCGACGGCTCCGCGTCGCCCTGCGGGGTGGCCGTGCCCCGGCCCGTCGCCGACAGCTGCAACGAGCCGTGTGTGCGCCAGTGCCCCGACTCCACCGTGGTCATCTACCCCCCGCCCGTGGTCGTCACCTTCCCCGGGCCCATCCTCAGCACCTTCCCCCAGCAGAGCGTGGTGGGCTCCGCCGGAGCCCCCGAGGTGGGCGCTGCTTTCGGGGCCGCCCGCACCCCCGGAGCTTCCCACGTCTACGGCGGGGCCCGCTGGGGTCGGGGGTACCCCGTTGGGACCTGCAGGCCCTGCTAAACCCACCGGAGGGTCTCTCTGCTGAGAGGAGGAGACCAGCAGGGTGCAGGGACGTGGATGAGCTCCGGGGCGCGGCGTTTCGGAAGGGCTGAGTGTTTGGGGGGGTGCACGAAAAGCATCTGTTGATGTCGTGGGCTCCTGAAAAAAAAAAAATCCATTTACAGCCTTCTCAGATTGCCCTGCCTGATTTCCTTTTTTCCTTCCTGTCTTTCCGAGTGCTCTGTTCTTGAGGGTGTGGGCTGTGCTGCTGATTCCTTGGGGGCTCGTGGGGATCTTTCTGGCTTTGAACTGGCAGAGAAGAGGTTTAGATTAGATATAGTGAAAAAATTCTTTCCCTGGGAGGGTGGTGAGACCCTGGCACAGGTTATTCCATGGATTGCCCATCCCTGTGTGTGCTCAAGGGCAGGTTGGATGGAGCTCTGAGCATCCTGGTCTAGTGGAAGGTGTCCCTGCCCTTGGCACTGGGGTGGGATGGGATGAGCTTTAAGGTCCCTTTTAACCCCAACTGAGATGGTCTTTAACCCAAACCACTCCGTGCTTCTGTGACTGCGACGACCTAAAAGGATCCGGCACAAGATCCGCTTTAGATCCCTTTGTAGGCTCTTTCTGTGGCTCCTGATGGGTGAAAAGGGTTGTGGTGACAACCAGCCCGTGCCCTGTGCCCGTGCTGCGTGCTCAGGGCCGAGTGTCCCCACGGGGGAAAGCAACGTCAGCCCTTCCACGAGTCATCCTGCGCCCAAACCACAGGCTGCGGGCAATTTGTAACCCGTGCTTTGTCATCCTGCCTCTGGTGTATCAGCTGCTTCTCCCTCATTAAACATGACATTGCAACATGTTGTTGGCCTCTGCGTGTGTGTGTGTGTGTGTTCTCTCCTCCCTGCTCGTCCAGGTCCTGCTGCACCAGCCTGATCCTATCGGGATGATGATATTCCCGAGGGATTTGGCAGTGGCGTTGTCTCGTGCACCTCCTTGGCACAGCAGCTCCGGGCCGTGGGTGTCCCTTCCCTTCCTCCCATTTCTGGGCCTGCTCGGCTCTGAGGAGCTTTTTGCTCAACGTTGGCTCTTCTGGCACCTGTTCCTTGGTGTCCTCAGGCTCAGCCTCCCCTGGCCAGGCTGTGACACAGCAGAGCAGATGGATGCGCGGGGCTGGCGTTACTAAAAAGAATCTGCAGCCAAATGTTATGTAAGAGCGGCTACTTTTGAGTGTAAAAAAAATCACATTTCTGGCTTTGCTGCTCTGCTCAGTGTTTTACAGCAATCCCCGAGGTCGGAAAAGACCTCCAAGGTCATCCAGCCCACCCTGTGCCCCAGCCCAGAGCACTCAGTGCCACTTCCAGTCCTTCCTCAGACACCTCCAGGGGTGGGGACTCCAAACCTCCCTGGGCAGCCCCTGCCAAGGTCTGACCACCCTTTCCAGCAACAAA
>JAYRBT010000466.1:0-11517 GCA_036023395.1 Myiotriccus ornatus | reverse complement strand
TGGCTGGGAGGGTGGGCAGGCCCTGGCCCAGGTTGGGCAGAGAAGCTGTGGCTGCCCCTGGATCCCTGGGAGTGTCCCAGGCCAGGCTGGAGCGACCAGGGCTAGTGGAAGGTGTCCCTGCCCATGGCAGGGGTGCCACTGGATGGGATTTAATGTCCCTTCCAACACAAACCATTTCATGATTCCATGACCCAAACTTTCACTAAAATCCCTACATGGTTGATCAAAGCCACATCTCCCCTTCCCTCTGCCAAATATAAACTTAGAGCTGCTGAAGAGCCATGTCTGAGATGGAGAAGATCCCTGAGATTATCTGGAGCTCTTCCCCTCAGGCTGAGCCTACGTACCAATATTAATCCCATCAGCAAATAATCCCTAATTCCACCTCTCTGGTTTTCTCTGGTGTCAAACCTCCTTGGAACATCAGCAGAGAGGAAACCACACATTATCTTAATTCTGCTCTTTGCACACTTCAGATCCCTTTTCCCTCTCTTCAAACACCACACCATGACCATTTTTATACACAAACAACACTCTGAGCCTGAACAAAGCAAATCCACGGGGTATTCTGTGAGTGAGAAGTGAATTACCTTGGGAAAAAATCCAGTGTGACTGAAAAATGAAGCACAGCAGGCACGAGCCAGTGACACCTGCCATTCGTCATGGCTTGGACAGAGAATGAAAACACACATTAATTAAAAGGAGGCTTTGGGGAAAATATTAACTTATGCTATAATAGGAGCTAAAGGCTTCCAGGGAGCTCCACTGGGGGGCTGTGCAGGGAATTTGATTAAAGGCACGAGCTCATTGTCTTGGAGAGGGCCAGGAAGGGTGGGAACTCATGGGGGGGGTCAATGTGGGATCACGGAATTGCTAAGGTTGGAGAAGACCTTTAAGATCACCGAGTCACCAGCATCACCACCTCGGTCACCACTAACCATGTCCTCAAGTGCCACATCCAAACCCACCTGGGCAGCCCCTGCCAGTGCCTGACCACCCTTTCCAGGGAGAGATTCCTCCTGATGGCCAATCTGAGCCTCCCCTGGCACAGCCTGAGGCCGTTCCCTCTCCTCCTGAGCCTCCTTTTCTCCAGGCTGAGCCCTCCCAGCTCCCTCAGCCCCTCCTGCTGCTCCAGCCCCTTCCCAGCTCCGTTCCCTTCCCTGGACTCGCTCCAGCCCCTCCGTGTCCCATCTGAGGGTCCCCTCAGTGTTTAAATCAGAACCCCACCCTCAGTCCAGTGACTTCCCTCGATCAAACAAAGGGAGGAACCCACAATTCCACGTCTCCTCCCTCCCCCTCGGAGCTGGTGGGCACTGCCTGTGGCACGGGCCGTACCCGTGGGAGCTCAGCTGAGCCATGGCAAGTGCGAAATCAGGCTGAAAAATCACTTTTAATAACAGATTTCTGCCAATTATTGGCACCCTGGTATTTCCCAGCGAAGACCTGGCAGCATTTGGAGCACTTTATTATGTTAGAGCACTGTTTTGACGTGTATTAACAGCTCACACCCTCAGTGATGTGACATCCCGTGGCTCAGCACCACATTCCGTACATCCAGGGCTGGTACTTCGGCTCCAGCCTTGCCGTCCAGTGGAGCGAGGAGAAAACAGCTTGTTTTGTTCCTCTATTCATTCCTCTAATTGCCTGAAAAGAGTGGTTTTAGCAAGTCCCCAGCAGCTGGGAAAGTGAGAACTGCCATCGATCCAACCCACTGCTCCGAGAGGAGGCCGAAAATAATTTGTCCTGCTCTTCCCCAAGCTCAGCAGGGTCGATATCCCGGCTTTGTGGGGGGAGCTGGGGTGCCAGAGGCAATCAGCTGGTGCTGGATGAGCTGAATGCCCAGCCAGGAGCGTTTTCCTTCGTTTATTCTGGAGGGGTTTATGTCAAAAGAATTCTGGCAGAATGAATGCCCGGAATGTGGGACAGTCCAAGGCATTGTCTGGCTTTGCTGTGGAGTCAGAGCTCACCCATCCTCGATTTTGCTGCCTGAACCATTCCAAGGAGCGCCAGGAGGGAGGTTTTGCCACGGAACGCTTGGGATCCCGGGATCCCACACTGGTTTGGGTTGGAAGGGCCCTTAAAGCCCATCTGATCCCCCTGCCCTGGGCAGGGACACCTCCCACTGTTGCAGCTGCCAAACGGGGCTGACACACAACTGCAGTTCCTACCCCGGAGTTGTGCAGTGTTCAACAGCATCTCTGTGGTGGCATTGTTCCATCTCAGGAAAAAAAAAAAAAAGGCATCTTTTTCCTCCCAAATCCAAAAGCAAAACAAAATTACTGAGTAGAAAGTACAAATATCATCTATGGCTCACGAAAAACCCTACAGTGCAGCACAAAAATTGGACCATCGTTACGGAGTTTTGTTGCATCTCCCTTCTAATTCCTGGTTTGTTTTCTTCTGATACGTTTTTAGGGAAATGATTGATCGGGCAGAGACTGAAATCCAGCCCAGCAATGACTTAATGAGGCCATAAAACACACGGAGTGCTCTGCTCCAGCCACGTGCTGGGCTGGAGCACCAAGTGCCTCCAACACATGCTGGAGGCACAGTTAATTTGGGAGTCCCTGAGTCCAGCTGCCCTTGTTCCCACCGTGAAATCCCAGCTCTGTGACCCTCTGATTTTGCTGGGAATAGAAATCCAAGTTGGGAAAATGGAAAGACATGAAAGGCAGTAGTAAAACAGCTCATCCAAGCGGGATGTTTGATGCTGGAAAAGCAATAATGGGCTGAGCTAAAGGTGATGGACGGTCACACTTATGTCCTGGGCACTCTTCCAAGGAGCAGCAATCCCGGGAAGATTCCTTCTGGAGAACAGGCACTGCCCTGGGTCTTTGCCATGAGTCCTCTGCCAGGGCAAGAGGAGATATGGAAGGGTCTGATGAGTCTCCATTATTGCTCCGAGAGCTGGAAGTGGCAGCCCTGAAACAGGGAATGAAGTGGTGGCTGGGGGGGCTCATGGGGGTGGGGAGCTCTGCCTTTCACAGCTCGTGGGCCTCTCTAAGAGCTCGCTGCTTTTAGCCCCTCGTTTTCTCTGCATCCAGCAGAGGAGATCCCCCGGGATCCCCAGGCTGAATGGGAGTGGACACTGGGATAACAGGATCCACCTCTCATCCCGATCCAGGCGCTCTGGGCACAGCAGCACCTCCTGCTGCTCCTGCAGACTCTCCAGAGAGGCCCATTTCCCTCCCCCTGTGCTGTCTGAGCCCTGCCCTGGAGAGCCACCCCTGGAGTTTTGGGGTGCAGGAACCCCCCAGCGCTGATCCCACCGCGCAGCGTGGGCTGTCGTGTCCTGTGGATCCAATCCACGAAAGCCTTGGATGAAACATTCCTCGTACTGGCAGGTGTCAGTACCCCAGTTATGGCAGACGTGGCAAAGCCTGGCCATGTCCAGTCCAAAATGCTGATTTGTGTCCTGCACCCCACTCCTGGAGGAGCAGCCGGGGGTGGCTGTGGATACACCCTGCTGATCCCGGGGTCTGGCCACATCCCTGCTCCAGGATTCCCACTCACTGTCCTCCATCATTTCAGACTGTCATTGAAAAACCCATCATTTTTAGCAGGAGAAACTTAAAACCCCCCACTTTGGGTGGTTCATCACCCAGAGAACAATCTGGCTGATGCTCATGACAGTTCCAAGAGATGCTCCCAAGCACAGAGACTCCCAAAAATTCCTGCCATTTCTTCTCTCCCTTTGGCATTTTTAGCACTGATTAAGAGCTCATGAATTAAACTATCAGTAAATTTTTGCTCTTCCTTTGCTGGTGACACAGTGTGGAGCCCCCATAGCCAGCAGTGCATAAAAAGCTTTATTTGGGCTCTTTTTTATCAGCTCTGTGTTGCTTTTTCCAACCAAATTCCTGGGGTGACCAGAGAAGCCCTTTGAACCTCCCTCTGCCTGTGCAGGACAAATCCACACTGAGCAATGGACTGAAGTTTAAATCAGCTTGACATGACCTGAGCAGCTGAAAAATTGGTGTTCGTTGGTGCTTCTGCTCTTTGACAGGTATAAATAATAAATAATAAAAATAATAAATAATAAAAATAATAAATAATAAAAGCTATATATTCTTAAGAAATAAAACAAACACAGACACATTTAAGACCCCAAAAATCACACGGCCACAGGAATGCTGTGGGCTGTCCAGCCCTGGCACAGCTGCCCCAGGCAGGGGTGGAGTCCCCACCCCTGGGGGGATTTAAAAGCCCTGGGGAAGTGGCACTTGGGGACATGTTTAGTGGTGGCCTTGGCATTGCTGGGGAATGGTTGGACTTGATGGTCTTGGAGGGCTTTTCCAGCCTAAATAATTCCATGATCTTGTGACTTTATCCATCCCACAGCACGAGCAGGAAATCCCCCGATGACCAAGAAGGATCATTTTTAGGTGATGAGGGACCATTTTCCTTCAGGGGGAAGAGGAAGGTGCAAATCAGTGGGATATAACCGGGGAATGGGGGTGAGGGAAAACAAATCAGTGAAATGTCCTTTTAGCTGTGAATTCTGAGCACTGCAAAGACTTGCCAAGAAGCAACAAAGTGCCCTCAGCTCCTGCTGGAGCTTGGAGAGCTGAGGGTTCATGGGAGGAAGAAATCTTGAGGTGCCACCTCCCTCAGTGAGTCCCCAAAGCCCCTTTCCCTGGGAAGGGATGACAAGGAGAGAACAGCCTCTTCCAGCAGCTGCTGCCCATCTCCTGGGCCTGCCCAGAGGGATGCTGTGGGTGACAGCACAGCCAGCTGGGTGATGTTGCTGTCCAGGGATGGATATTGTGCCACAGAAATGGTTCCACCACCGTTTGTGTTGCCAGGGCGAGCTTTGCTGCTCTCCTCCGAATCCCAAGGCACGTTAATAGGGGGAATTAATTTCCTTCAGGGCTTTGTGCTTCCACTGACAAACGCCTCTGCATTTCTTTTTCATTCCTTCTGATTCAGGAACCCACAGCAGTTGGGAGAGAACCAGGGAGAGAGGGAGAACAAAGCTCCCTCTCCAGCCAGGAGCTGGTTCTTTCCAGAGGGGTCGTCACCAGGATGGGAGAACAAGGGGCAATTCACAGAGCCAAAGGAGCGATTAAATGGAACTGAGTTTTGTGGCTTTGTGAGAGGAAAGAAAAGCCCAACATTGCATTCATTTAGAGAACAGGAGCTGGTTTAAACATTCAGGAGAGTCAGACAATCAGCCCGTGAAACATCTTGGCAGGTGAAGCTGCTGCAGCCAATTCATAACGTGGCAGATGAAGCTGTCACTGGAGCTGACACTGCAAATGAAATCCTGAACTCCCTGTGCAGCCCTCCTGGATCAGCTGCACTGAATCTGCTTGGGAAACAGGCTGGTGCATGTGGGGCTGAGAGAAATGGCTCAGGGTGCTGGGAAAGCTTCCCACCTGCAGATCCTCTCCTCTGGGCTGGTCACCGCACCCAGCCCTGCTCTGCTTGGCAGGGGGGCGAGGTTTGTCCCCACAGCAGCATCTGGGGGACCCTGCAGGGTGTCCTGGGCTCAGCAAAGCCGGAGCTGCCTGGTCTGATCGTGGGATCATGGAATGGTTTGGGTTGGAAGGACCTGAAAGCTCATCCAGTGCTGTGGGCAGGGACACCTTCCACTGGCCCAGGTTGCTCCATGTCCATCCAGCCTGGCCTTGGACACTTCCAGGGATTGGAAGTCCACAAGAATGATGAAATTTTCTGTGCTTCAAATAGCCAGTAAGTGCTAGATAATATTCTCTAAATTTCATTCACAGTTCAGCATGAATACTCATCCTAGAGAAGAATAAAAATTCCATGTGCATGCTGAGAAGGAAAAAAGGAGCTCGGTGGGACTTGTGTGGATTGTGTCCCCACAAATCCACAGTTTATCCTCAGCCCAGGGCAAAGGGGGCTCCTTGCACTCTCTTTTCAAATAATTTTAATGTTCACTTCTTTTAGTTCTGGAAGACCAGAGGCACCATTCCCAGGAAACGGCCCCTGGATGCCAGGAGCCAGGGCCAGGTTCCTGAACATGCAAATGGCATTTCTGTGGTTACTGTGGGAATGAGTTAAAGGAGCAAAGAAAGGCAGACAAGGATGTTCACAGCAGGCTGGAGGGTTTAGCCCTGTCTCGTTTTAAACTGAAAAATAACCTCCTACTCCAGGCTCCAGAAAAGGATTAGAGACTGTCCAGGATATAGGAGAGAAAAATAAAAGATGAGGGATCTTGTGACAGAAGAAAAATGAACAATACAAGAATCCTCTATTGTCCATTCTCTGAGGGAAAGAAGGAGCCAATTTGTGCTTTCCGAGGCTTTTTGCTGAATATAATGTGATTTCTCAGGCATTTTGCTGTCTGATAACTGAGGATGAAGTGTTTGTTTCAGAAAAATTGAGCGTGGTCAGAAAGGTCTGGGCGAGAAAGGCTCATCCAGAGTGATTAGCAGGGAGAGAAGAATGGAGATGATATCTGGGCTGCCAGCAGAGTGCTCTGAAAACTTCCCTGGGATAATTAGCCCGAATTGTATTCTCCCATACAAAGCCCCTCTGAAAGGCCATTACAGGCTGAATTAAAAATCACAGATCAGATTCAACCCACGGCTCATTAACACTTGTCCAGGCATGGGGGTGAAAAAGGAGCTGTGTTTGAGAAGTGCTGAAATCAGAGACCCATCTGCCACAGAGCCCCCAGGCTGCAGCTCCTCGGGGAAGGGACTGGCTGCACCCCAAACCAGCGCAGGCAGCAGCTGCCTCTTGGATCTGGGCTTTGTTGTGGAGTCTGGGAGCTGAACCACAGCTGGAACCCCCGGGCCACCCAACCCAAACCCAGGTAATCAGGGCAGAGGGGACGGCCTGTCCCGGGGGAACTTTGGGCTCAGGTTAGGTTTGATGTAACTCCAGTCACAGCCTGCTCGCTGTGCCTGCTCCCCAGTCAGGATTTCCCACCGAGGGGAAGTTCCCCTGTTTCTCCTGAAGCCCCAGCTGTGGTTCAGCTCCAGAGCCCATGGGATGGTGCCACGGCCCGTGGCCACCCCTGCCTTCCTCCTCCTCCTCCCTCCCAGGCACGTCCCTGTCTCCAAGGTCTCTTCTGGAAATGCTGGGCACCGATTCACTCTTCCCACAAAATGCCATGAGAATCCTCCAGATCACCAAAGGATTCCCAGAATTATAGAATTGCCAAGGCTGGAAAGGCCCTCTCGGGTCACTGAGCCCACACAATAACCCAACACCACCGTGGTCACCACCAGCCCATGTCCCCAAGGGACAGTGATGGAGCCTGATCTCGACTTCCTCTGACAAACTGCCTTGTGCTGGATAAGACCAGGATCCCCTCCATGGCTCTGGGATTCTACTCCTTGTCTGCCAGGGGAGACAACTGTAACCCCCACTAGGAATTCCTAAAACCATGGGAGGACTTCTCCAAGCAGGAGAAGAGACAAGGAAAAGCAGGGACTTGTGCCAGTCTGGGAAAGTTTTATACCCAGCTTCGTAGGTGCAGATGAGGAAGGCAAAAGATTCAGTGGACCAGGCATTTCCAGTGTCAGGTTGTTCTGCCAGGTCCCCAGCACAGCTCTGCCCTCCCTGCTGTGAAATGTAACCCCTTGGAACGATCAGAACGATCACTTGGGCTGCTCTTCACCCGAAAAGGTGCCTCTCACGCCCACAAAACTCACTTTGGTGCTAAAGCCCATCAGCCAAACTCTTGGTCCCGTTTTCTTTGCTTTGAAAAATGGTTGTATTTAATACTCCATCGGTTTTCCTCAGCCTTTAAGTCTGGAAAATTTCAACAAAATACATTTTGGGATATTAAGGATGGCTGGAAATAAGAGATACCCAAGAAAAGTCAGGCAACCTGAAGTTTACCGGGACAACTGAAAAGCTGCTGTTTGTATTTTCGTACCACAACTCCTTTAAACTCCCCGCCATGCTCAGAAATCTGCTTTTCCACAAATAACATTGGTTTTTTTAATAGAATCCCATGACTTTCCAGAATCTGCTTGATCTGGTAAAATCTTTCAAGCGCTAGAAAATTCTTCAGAGCGACCTACCCTCAAATAAAGACTCTAAAGAAATCTTCAGGGCAACCTACTTTAAAATAAAGACTCTAAGAAAACAGTTAGCTAAAAGGTGATTTTAGAAAAGACCTGAGATGGCTGGAAAACATTCTGAATACAGACAATTCTGTAACTGGGGGCTTCCCCCAGGTATCATAGTTTTAGAAATGAAAAGAAGCAGCTCCAACGAGCTCCAGAATGGGTGGCAGAAACTCGTGGATAAAGTGATACAAAACAATGAAGACTTTGACAAGCAATACATAGAGACTGGGAGAGTTCCTGCTTTGTAATCAGACACTTCTCCAACAGCCACACAAAGGAAAAAATGAAATTCCAGCCGCGGAAACAGCGGAGTGGTTTCCTTGGCAATTGTAACCATGCAAAAGACTTCGTTTTCATTCCTTCTGCCTAATGAAAGCAAAAATATTGGAGCCTGTCCACTGATCCATAAAGATTAATTCCAGTGAAATCAGAGAATCTGATTAATTTGGGATCACAGGGACGTATCCAGGGAAATGAAGTTGCACCAAGGGAGGTTTGGGTCGGATGTTGGAAACATTCCCTCGTGGAAAGGGTTGTCTGGGGAGTCCCCATGCCTGGAGGGATTTCAGAGCCCTGTGGATGTGGCACTTGGGGACAGGGGGCAGTGGTGGCCTGGGCAGTGCTGGGGGGTGGTTGGACTCGATGCCCTTGGAGGGCTTTTCCAGCCCAAACCATTCCATGACCCCCTGATTTCCTCGACTCAGAAAGACAAAATGGTCAAGGGCAGAACTGGAAAGAACTCCCAAACAGACCCAAAGTGGGAGAAACTCCTGAGGTCTGTGTTTGAGAGCTGAGCTTGCCCAGCACTGGGCACCAGATCAGCTGGGCACTGCCAGGGGCAGCAGAACACACACAGCACTCACGGAGCCTGTGCTGGAAGGGGAGGGGGGTTTGTTCTCTTCCCTAATTTTCCCAGCACTAAACCCCCAGCCTGGTGCCACAGACTCCAGTGTGTTGCTCCAGTTGTTCCCAATCACAGTTTCTCGTGCCAAAGAGGCCCAGATTGATCATTTTTTCCGAAGGCGATGGAAACTGCTCTGTCCACGGTGCTGGGGATTCCAAAATCCTGGAGGGGAGGCTCAGGACAGCTCATTGCCCAAGTGCAAATGTGCTCTGCATGAACAAACACTCAGCTGAGGTTTAGGTTTATCAAAGACAGTTATTTCATATAAATAAGTTGTACAGCCCAACTTTTAAAGAACAGCAGGATGGTGGGAAATGATCTTGTTGAGAAATTACTTTTCCCTGCTTTGGTCCTGCATCCATGGGAAAAACCAGGTGATGGATAAAGGGCAATTCCTACAGTTAAAGGAGCTCACATTTCATTTTTACATCAAAAGAGGGGGGAGCCTCCCTGATGAGGGAGGTGGTGTGGGTGAACCCCATGAGAGGTTGAGGGTTCCACTGATCCCATTCCTGGTGTATTTTTGGCTCAGGCAGAGAACTCCTGATCTCCTGTGGCACCCCAGCACTAGAAAAACAAGCTCTGGACCACTCCAGCCTGGCATCCCAGTCCCACCAGGGAACAGGGCAGAGAGCAGGTTTATGGTGTCCAAACTGAATTAAGTTATGAAATAACTCCTGCTTGCAGCAAACAGACGGATTAGTGGCAGCACACCCACAAAACTCCTCATTTCTGGGCAATTAGGATGCTCTGTTAAGACTTCCAGCAGCTCCAAGGTCCTGTTTGACCTGCAGGGAAAGGGAAATGACAGGAATAGAGCAGGTTTGGGGGGGAAGGCAGAGCTCATCCTGTCAGTGGTGCCTCGGGGCAACCAGCTCATGGCTTTCAACTCCAAGACAAGAGCTGCTAAAATGATTTCACAGAGATGGAAGTGCCTGAAAGCTGCTTTTATGGAAAACATAAACCTCTTTATGCACAGGGAAGCAGAGCCAGGACAGGCAACCCTGCTTTTCCAGCCCTGGAGCACACACTGCTCCCATTTATCCTGCAGGAACACGGGCACGGCTGGACACGGCACCCGGGCTGGGGACAAGGTGGGAGTTGGGCACAGGGGGGACTCCACGGGCTGGGAGGGCTTTTCCAGCCTTAAGGGCTCCAGGATTCTGTGCTATTGCCAAGCACACAAATAAGACATCAGCAACGAGTCTGATTTTCACCCTCACCATGAGCAGCAACCACAAAATAACATCAAGGAACGTAATCCGAATGTTTGGCCCCATCCCTGCGGGCCGTGGAAGCAGAGCCCAGGGTGCTTCTCCTGGAGATCACTAGGGTTGATTAGCTCCCTAATTTCCACAGTTATTAACAGTAATGAAATCTTGCCCTCTAATGACTGCAGAGCCACTGATTTTAACTGTTCTGTTTGTGCCTTGAACTGATTGATCTCCATTCCGAGAGGAGGCCCAGCAGGGAGGGTCATTTGTCATCTGCCAATTAACACAGAACCAAAATGAACCCAAAGGGGTCTGTCCTAGACCCAGAGAATCCAGGAATGGTTTGGGTGGGAAGGGACCTTCAAGCCCATCCAGTGCCACCCCCTGCCATGGGCAGGGACACCTTCCACCAGCCCAGGGTGCTCCAGCCTGGCCTTGGACACTCCCAGGGATCCAGGGGCAGCCACAGCTTCTCTGGCCAACCTGTGCCAGGGGCCCCCCACCCCAAGGTTTGCATTATTGAAATAGCATTGGGATAATTCCAAAATCTTACTTTCCCATTAAAAACAAACTTAGGAGTTGGAAAATAAAGCGATCAAGCAGACAAAAGAAAGGAAATGTGTGGTCACGGTGAGCACAAAAGAGAGCAGGTTCTGCTTAATCTTCACAGTGACTGAAGAAGACCAATTCTTTGTCTTATTAAAGGGTGAAGAGCTCGCTATGGTTGTCAAGAGAGTTTGAAGTCACTGGTTTCTTTAGAAAGCATTTTGGAGTGGCTTCCTGCTATTACAGCACTTCCCTTTACAAAAGTTGTGGCTTACTGAGCTTCCTCAAAAACAAAAACAAAAACAAAACCCCAAACAAAACCCAAAACCAAACGAAACAAAACACACAAACCAAAACCAAACCTCTCAAACAAACAAACAAACAAACCAAACACCACCAAAAAAACCCCAAAGTAATTATTTTTCCCTATTAGGTGCCATTTTTGTGGGGATTCAGCCCTTGCTAATTTTTGAACATGTTTTTAATGCATTAAACATGGTGGAAATCCCCAGTTAGAGACTCGTGTGCTGCGATTGTTCACTGCCCTCTCTGAGTCTGAAGTCTCAGAAAAGACTTCTAAGGTCATCAAGTGCAACTGCTGGTCTGCCCAGGCCACCCCTGTCCCCAAGTGCCACATCCACAGGGCTTGGAAATCCCTCCAGGGATGGGGACTCCAGCTGTGCCAGGGCTGGACAGCCCTTTCCAGGAGAAATTCCTCCTGATGTCCAACCTGCCCCTCCCCTGGCCCAGCTGGAGCCGTTCCCTCTCCTCCTGTCCCTGTTCCCTGGGAGCAGAGCCC
>JAYRBT010000465.1:0-11553 GCA_036023395.1 Myiotriccus ornatus | reverse complement strand
AGGGGTTGGAGGGGATGGAGGGGTTGGAGGGGATGGAGGGGTTGGAGGGGATGGAGGGGTTGGAGGGGATGGAGGGGATGGAGGGGTTGGAGGGGATGGAGGGGTTGGAGGGGATGGAGGGGAGAGGAGGGGAGAGGAGAAGGGGGAAATGGAGGAGAAGGGCAAGGAGGGATGGAATGGGGGGACGGATCGATGGAGAAGGGGGGGAAAGGATGGAGGGGGAGACAATGTCACTCTGGGTCCCCCAGAAAGGAGGAGATGGAGAAAGGGGGAAGGAGGAGAGAGGGGGATGGAGGAGAGGGGGGACACACAGTGTCACTCAGGGTCCCCCAGGAACAGGGAGATGAAGAGGGAGGTGATGGAAAAGAAGGGGATGGAGAAGGTGGGATTCACTCAGGATACCCCAGCAAGGGGGGATGGATGGAGAGGGGGTGGGTGGAAGAGGGAAGACAGGAATGAAGAAGGGGGGTGGAGAAGGGGGGGATGGAGAAGGGAGTCACCACCACCCCACAACTGCGAGATCCAACAGCCCTGAGTGTTTTCACCATTCCAAGAGGCTCCAGTTGGGATATGCAGGATGAACGCCCCTTTCTGCCCAAGGATAGGGGCCCTCCTCCCAAAAAAAACCCAGGAATGGAGAAGGGATGGAGGAGGGATGAAAGAAAGAGCATCAGCCCCCCCTAAAACTGCAAGACTCAACAGCCCTGAGTGTTCTCAAAATTCCAAGAGGCTCCAGTTGGGATATGCAGGACGAACCCTCCTTTCTGCCCAAGGATAGGGATCCCCTTCCCAAAATTCCCAGCTCCAGAGGGCTGACAGTACCTACTGCAGGATGGGGGGGCAGCTCAGACGAAGCCATGGCGAGGGGGGGCCGGCTGCTCCGCCTGGGCCGTTCCCGAGTTTTTCCTGGGGGAAGAGAAGAAAAAAGGGGTCGAAAAGGAAGCTCAGCCCCCCAAATCCATCCCTGGGAGACTCCAGGTGCGAGGGATCCGGCTCCAGCCGCTGCAAAACCTGGCAAGGAAGTGGGAGACTGCTGCCAGGGCTGGGTCTGCGTGGGAGATTTATCCCCTGGATGGCAAATCCCGCAGGTTTGAAGGTCTCGGGCGTGGGAAGCGCCAAAGAGCCTCCTTGGGATCGATGGCTCATCCGCTCCCGTAACCGGAGATGCCCTGCAAGGTCACCAGGAGGAAGGGGAAGGTCAGAGCAGGGACCCCCCCAACTCCCAAGGGACGATGGAGAGGAGCAAAATGTCACCTGAGAGGTTGGAAAGGGGAAAACGGGGCCAAATGCGGGGAATTCGGTCCTGCTGGAAGCAGGATGTCCAATGAATGCCACTTCCCTGCTCCCAAGAGTCATGACCCCCCCACAAGACATGGTTCCTCCCTCATTTTCCCTGGGAAATGCTGGATAAGGGGACGCCCAAAGCCCGGGTGATCCCAAAATACGGGAGCTGTTGATTTAGGATCTGTTTATTTGGGATTTGTTTATTCCCCCTGGACCAAAATCCTCTTGGAGCTGCAGCACAGGGTGGGTGGAACTGCCCCAGGTGGGACAAACAGCCCCAAAGCCACAGAGAGCCACAAAAACCTATCAAATAATCCTAAAATTTAATGACAATGATGATAATAATGATAACAGTGATAGTAATGGTAACAGTGATAATAATGATAATAGTGGTGATAATAGAAATGCAGAGCTGGAATTGCTCCAGGTTTGGGTTTTCACAGAGCTCCAGGGCCACAGTAAAAATATATAAAATAATACCAAATTATCGTCATAATAATGGTAATTATAGTAATGAAAATAATAATTGTAGTAATGATAATAACTATAAATGCAGTTGCTCCAGGTTCGGGTTTTCACGGAGCTCTGGGGCCACGGAGAGATATAAAAATATATAAATAATAATAATTATTGGAAGAGTAAGAATAGAAATCCATATCTGTGAGCCTGGAGCTGACCAGGAGGGCGCTGAGGGCTGGGATCACCTCCCAGATTCCCATTTCCCCCTGGAAAATGGGCTATAAACCCCCAGCAGGTGCCCGAGCTGATGGTGTAACCCCCAGATTCCAAGTGCTCAGCAATCCCAACCCCATCCCGATCCAAACCCCACCTAAATACGGAGTCAAATCCCAGCTGACCCTTTTCCAGCCGTAAAAACTGGAATAAATCCCCTTTTCCCCTCCCTTTTCCAGCCACTCTTCCACCGAGCCCCTTGTTTCCGATAAACACATTAACTGGGATTTATCTGGGAGAGGGACCCAGGGATGGTTGGTTTTCCTCCTGGAATTGTTTTCCTGGTGCTCAGAACGGCTCCCACGTCACCCAGCTGCTTCCCACCAGCCCGGGAGCAGGAGATTCCCAGCTCTGCCCCATTTCCAAGCTCCAGGTTTTATCCCTAGGGACGTGGTGCCCCCCCGAGCCACAAATCCAGAGGAAAGCAGGAGACGCCCCGGAGCTGAGGGAGAAAAACCATTCCCTATTTCTGCAGGAAAAACAAGCAAAGCAAGTCTGGAATCCTTAATCCTTGGGAAAAACAGCCCCAGGAAAGAGATGCCGCCGGGTTTATCCCGATCCCGGTCTCCTTACTGGTTTGATCTGTCCCTCCAGCAATCCAGTGGCTTCCCCACGGGATGAGGGGAGTGGGAGGGGGAAGTGCTGCGGCTCCATCCCAAATTTATCCAGCCGGGCGGGAAAAGGTCACTTCCCATTTTGCCAGTTGACATAAGCTCCCATCCCAAAGCCCGATTTATCCCAAGGCTGGTTCTTTTTCCGGCTCCCAGGACTCCAAAACCACCCTTGGATTGGAGTTTTAAAGGTCACTTGGCATCGTTTTCCGTGGAAAAGGAACATCCTGGGAGCAAAATGCATCCCAGGGGATGAGCCGCCCTCCCAGGGAGATCCCTCGGAATAAAGCGGGAGCAGAAAAACGGGAAGCAGGACAATCCAAGGAGGACCTGGGGACGGGAGAGGATCCAAGGAGGACGCTGGGATGCGACATTATCCTCGGAAAACCGGATTTCCAGGAGCTGCGGGGGCCTCTCCGTGGGAAGGAGCATCCTGGGGGCGGCAGCTCCGTCTCCTTCCCGGCCGGAGCGGGGAGGGAAGAGAAACAGAGCTGGGCCTAAAGGAAGGCAGAGGAGCAGGATCATGTGCTGGCCCATCCCGATCCCGGGATTCAGGGGGATATTTTTAGCCGGGCCACGGAGCGACAGGGCCCAGCTGGTGGGAACAGCGCCCAGCTCGGAAGGATCCCAGCTCCAGGACCCGCTTCCCAGGGCTCTCCCAGCCCCCAGGGAGATCTCCCAGCAGGATCTGCCCTGGGAATCTGCTCCTCTCCCCGTCCCACCCCGTCCATCCCAGGGATGAACAACCTGGAGTTATTTACACGGGGTGGGGGTGACAGGAATCCAAACTCGCTTTTCTCTCCCAAGGTTTTCCCCCTTCTCCACAGTAATTCCTGCAGGTGACATCCCACATTAATTCCCACATCCCAGCTGTGCTTCCAAGGGGGATTTTCCACCACCACCTTGATAAAAATCGATATAAAAACTGACTAAAATTTGATAAAAATTGAATTAATTCAGGTTTTTTCCAGTCTCTGGGATGGGAGGAATCCACAGAGGAGGAAAACAGGGATGTTTTCACCCCTGAATCCCAATCTTTTAAAATAATAAGTAAAATATTATTAAAAAAAATTAAAAAGTTAAAAATGAAATTTATAAAAGGAAATTAAATTTAGGAAGTTAAAAAGATTTTAAAAAAATGAAATGAGAAAAATTAAACAGAGCAATAAATGGGAAAGGAAAAATTAAATTGGAAAATAAAAATCGAACTGGAAAACAAAGTTTAAATTGGAAAACAAAGTTTAAACTGGAAAACAAAGTTTAAATGGGAATCAAAATTTAAATTGAAACCAGAATTTACATTTAAAAATAAAATACAGGCGGGGGAAAAAATTTACATGGAAAACTAAAATTTGCATGGAAAACTAATTTAAAAATCGAAATTACTCAAACATTAAAATAACCTCAAGTGATTGAAACTATTAAAAAAAAAAACATTTATGACTGGAAATAAAACCAATTCCGAAAGGAAAAATCCTTTCCACATTAAACACCAGTTAAAAATGAACCAAAGGAACTTTCCAAAGCAACAAATATTTGCAGCCGAGGAAGCTTTTTCATCCCTCAGCGGCATTCCGGGGCTAAATGTTTCATTTCCCAGTTTTCCAGGGAATAAATTGGGCAGGTCTGGGGCTGTCAGTGAGGGCTCCAGCGGGGAAAAACGATCCAGGGTGCCCAAAAATTCCCTAAATCGGGAGCTGGGATGTGGTTGGGTTGGCTGGGGTGGGAACAAGGGGCAGCGGGAAGGAAATGATGGCAAAAACACGGGCAAGGTCCCTAAAAAAATAGGCAAAATATGGAATTTTCCCCCTCAAAATCCAAAAATAAAATAAAAAAGATGGGTTTTCCCAGGGAAAAAAACTGCCAAAGGAAGAGTTTGGCCCTGAAAAAATTCCACGGAAAGTCAAAATTCAGGGTAGTTTTGGAATTCGATTTTCAGTGAACTCTGGGAAAGGCATCAACTTATAGGAAAAGCTTTTCTTTTTTCTCCCCTGTTTTCCCTTGAAGTGGCTTTTCCAGGCAAATATCCCACAAATATCCCAGCTCACAATCCCATGACTTGGAAAACTGCCACTGTTTTCCTTTGCTTTTCATTTCCAAAGCCGCTGATGAGCCGGAAAAAATCCACCTCTGGTCCAGCTCATGCCACGAGAAACGAGAATTAAAGGAAAACCAGGGAAAAGTCAGGAAAAATTAGATTTATGGCCCTTAAATAAGAAAAATTATAGTCCTTTCTGCAAAGATTTCTCGCAGAGAGACCCCAGAAATCCAGGGGAAAAGCCATTTATTGCCCAAAAACGCCCTAATTCCATGTTTATCCCAATCCCTGCTTTACAAAGTTCATCCACTGCAAAACTATCCTGGGGAGGAACTCGAAAGGAAAAGAATTTGATTCAGAAATACCAAGAAAAAAGCAAAAAAAAAAAAAAAAAAAAGAAATAATGGGTGGTTTTGTCCCCCTATTATTGTTTCCAGCTCAAAATTCCCAATAATTTGGGGTTTGCTTTATTGGAAAGCTCGGAATTAAAATCTCTCCCACCCTTTGGAAGTGATTTTTAACCCCTGCCAGCGCTCTGGGGTCGCTTTATTTCACCCCCAAATCACCTTATATTGCCCAAAACCCAGATTATTTTGCCCCCAAATCACCTTATTTTGCATAAAATCACTTTATTTTCTACAAAATCACCTTATTTTGGCCCCAAGCCCACCTTATTTTGCATAAAATCGCCTTAATTTAGCCAAAAAAATCACTGGATTTTGCCCCAAAATCACCTGATTTTGCCCCAAATCACCTTATTTTGCCCCAAAATCACCTTATTTTGCCCAAAAATCAGCATCAGGTGATGCCACCAATGGATTTGAGCTCCTCTTTCCCCAATATCCTTAACTGTTCTCCTCGTTTTCCAAACACCTACTCAAGCACCCCATCAAATATTGGGATTTTTACCCTAAACGGGCATTTCCCGTACATTTTTCCTGGTATTTTGAGGAAAAATCTGCTCTTTGCAACTTGTTTTTTCCCCCCCGCTAAGGCATGATTAATTAATTAAAAAATAAAAGTGGTGCAAAAGGTGGGAAAAATATTCCAGCCCCTTCCCACCTTGCACCCCAACGCGACCAATATCCCAAAAAAAAAAAATCGCTGGAAGAGGGATAAATTCCCTTATTTCCTGCCACAATTATCCCACCTGTCTAAAAAAACTCGGTGTTCTCACAGGCGCTGCAATTCCAGGCCGGGAAAACACGGCGGGGATTTACGAGTGGGGAAAAACAAAAACCGGGATGAAAACAGGGCACGAATGGGGGTGGATTCCCCTCCGCCATTCCTCGCCGTTTTTCCTTATCCATGTAAAATGAACCCAAAACTCCAGGGAATTCTGCGTGGATAATGAAAGCGGGGATGGCCGGGGGCTGCGGGAAGCGAAGGGTGTCCTCCCGCGGCAGGATTATGGGATAACCTATGGATTTCTATATGGACACACGGCCATCCATAGATTTCTGGCTGGATATTTGGATCTGGGAGGGAGGGGGGGGGGGAGAGCGGAAGGGAAAACGGGAATTTGCTGACCTGGGAAGGCCGCGGCTCCTCCGGCTTTGTATCCACATCCGCGCGGGGCCGCGGCCGGCACGGAATTCCAGGGAAAACGCCCGCGCCGCGCGAGGGCGGCTCCCGAAGGGCCCCTGGCCGGGATGCCCAGGCTGGGGGCTCCCCACGGGCGCCGCCGCTTCCCCCCGGGATTCCCAAATCCCGGCGGCCGAGCCCGGCGGCCGCTCGGCTCGGCGGTCCAGCGGCTGGAGCGAGGGATGCCGGGATTTTGGGCAGCATCTCCCCCTCCTCCTCCTCTTTCTCCTGCTCTTCTTCCCGAATCCCGGCACGCCGGGACCGCTCGCCCGTGCCCGCAGCCCGCGGGAGGCCGGAGCATCCCGTTAACCCTCCCGCTTCCAGAGGGGGAAAACAAGGAGCGGGACAGGCCGAAATGTCCGGGGACAGCCCCAAAATACGCGAAGTTTCCAGGCAAAGCAGATTTTTCCCGGGATATTTGACCTCCAGAGGAGCCACTGCCGGCCCAAAACGCGGCCCCACGTTGCCATTCCAAGTTATTCCCACCACCACCTTCACATCCTGAAAAATCCTCCCAAATCCCAACAAACACCCCCACGCCCCCCCTCCAAAAAAAAAGAAAAAGGAATTTAAGGCGGCACGAAGAGTCCACCCAGGGATTGAATTAAATGCAACATCCCTGATATAAAATACACCCCTTTTACCTATTTCATCCGTGTTTTCCAGGCTGGGAAGGAATTTTCTGCCGGCACAGGGCCCGGCCCAGCTGGAAAACGCCCCTTGCAAACAAACTCCGCAGCTGTCGGGATTTTTCCAGCTCCAAACCAGCCCAACAAGCCTGGCAAAAAGAAATAAATATATAAATATATCCCGGTGCCCTCCAGGTGACTCCAGGGAAAAACACACCTTTTCCTGGGATAATGGGCTGAGCCAAGAGAACCTCCTTCAGCAGGAGCAGGACCCCAGGAGGGTGGTGGGGAGGATTTTATCCCTGTTATCCCAATATTTGGAAGGCGGAGACGCTTCCCAACCTGGTTTTGGGAAGCAGTAAAAGCATCTTTTAGACAATCATTAATTAAAGTAAATTTTCTGGGAATTAAAGTGATTTGTTTTCTGGGTTTTTTTCTCTGGAATTAAAGTGCTTTTTTTCTGGTGGGTTTGTTTTTTATTTGGTTGGTTGATTTTTTTTTTTTCCCATGGGAATTAAAGTGATTTTTCTGCTTTTTTTCATGAATTTTCTGCCCTTTTTTCCAGAATTAAACTGATTTTTTCCGGTTTTTTTTCCTTTCTGAGAATTACAGTGATTTTTCTGGGCGTTTTTTTTCCGGTTTTGTTTGTTTTCCTGGGAATTAAAGTGTTTTTTCTGGGAACTGGAGTGAATTTTTCTGGGTGTTGCCTGGGAATGAAAGTGATTTTTCTGGGTTTGTTTTTCATTTTTAAAGAGGTTTTTTTAGATTTATTTGTTTGTTTTTGTTTGGTTTGGGGGTTTTTTGTTTTTAATTTCATTTCCAAGCCTTCCACTTCCCACCCCAGAAACTTGGGAGGAAGCCCCTCAAGGCCTCCCGGAAGAACGAGGGGGATTTTGCATCCCAAAAAAACCAGCTCAGCAACGGCCCCGGGAAGGAGGGAAGGGAGCAAAGAGCACCCCTGGTAATTTGGGATTCATCCCACTCCATGGGTGCCGCCAGCACCTCCTGGAAAGATCCCGGTGCACCCACAACAAGGCACTTGGGATGGGAAGGACTCCCATCCCAGAGAATCAGCCTCGGCTGGGAATGTTTCATTCCCAGCCCCGTTTTCTTGGCATAAAAGGAATTCCGCCCCCTAAATCCACCCCAAAAACTCACCCCGGGCTCGGGAAAAGCAGGAGCGAGGAGCGATCGTGGCTGCCGGCAGGGGGAATGTTGGCACGGGTGGCACTGACTCAGCCAGGGTTGGGCACCCGCTGGGCCGGCCCCAAATCCCCAGCAGTTCCCTCCAAGAACTCCTTCATTAGGAGGGCAAATTAATTAATTGATGGAAAATTAGGTGTGATCAATAATTATCCCCCTCCCCGGGATCGGGTCCTGTGCCACAGGCAGCCAAAAGCCCCCCCTCCAAAAATCCACCTTGGAACTTTTTTTCCTCCCCACAAATGCAAGGATTTAGGGCGGTTTATGTTGATATAAAAATAAATTAATTGATAGACAATCATGTTTAACGGTTTATATTCATCTAAAAGTAAATTAATAGATTATGACCTTTAATCATTAATTATCTCCCTGGGATCAGGTCCTGTCCTCACAACTGGCCAAAAGCCCCCCCCCCAAAAACACCTTGGAACTTTTTTCCCCCACGTATATCCAAGGATTTAGGATGGCTTAGATTAATATAAAATTAATTACTTAGTAAATAATCAGGTTTAATGGTTTGTATTCATCTAAAAATAAATGAGTTCATGGATAATGAGGGTTGATCGTTAATTATCCCCCCTGGGATCGGGTCCTGTGCCACAACCAGCCAAGAGCCCCCCCAAAAACACACCTTGGAATGTTTTTCCACACTTACCCAAGGGTGTAGGGTGGTTTATATGGATACAAAAATTGATTAACTAATAGATAATCAGGTTTAGCGATTAATTATCCAAGGCTTTAGGGTGGTTTTCCACCTCCTTGCTGGGAAGAAAACCCAGGAAATTCCTAGAAAAGTCCATGTAAGTGGGTTTGCTCCCCCAGAAGATCCTTGGAATGCTCGGGGGGGCGCAGGGATTCCATCCAGCCCGTGGATCCCGGATCCAGAGCTTTATCCCTCTGGGAAAGCCCCTCTGGAATGTTTGGGAGACGAACACCTCGAATCCACGGCCCCTGTCCCCTGGGAATGCTCCCCTGGGAATGCTCCCGGAGCCTCCTCCTGCCAACCCTGCCCCGGGATCGACACGCACCCCCATGCAAATGAGCGTCGGATTATGCAAATTTATGCAAATCGATGCAAACGAGCCCCTCCCCGGCCGGGCCCTCCCGGAGCTGCGGCGGGATCCCAAAAAACCGGTTTTTAGGGGCGTGGAGCGAGAATTTGGGAGGAACTTGAAGTATTTGGCGTTGAAAAATGAAGGGAAGGGACGGGGTGTGTTGATAGGTTTATTTTTAGATAACTAAATGTGGTTTATGCCTATTCCGTACTTTTATATGTTGGTATTTCAGTGTCTTTCGATTTATTTTAATAGGTTTTAAGTTCAACACTTCGTCATATACATTTTTAGATCCTTATTTTTAGATCTTTATTTTTAGATCTTTATATCTATTTTTATATTATAGGTATTGTACATTTATATAGTTATATTTCTGTTTATTTCAATTTATTTTCACTATATTTTAATTTTAACACATCCGTGTACGTTTTATATATTCATTTTTATATATTGATATTTACTCTTACGTTTATATTATATATTTATATATTTATATCCCAGTTTATTTAAATGTATTTTCAATATAATTTTAAAACATCTGTGTACATTTTACATATTTATTTTTATATGTTGATATTTTTACATTTATATAATATATTTATATCTCAGTTTATTTATATGGATTTTCACTATATTTTAATTTTAACACATCTGTATTTATATACACGAATAGTTTATATATATTTATTTTTATAAATTTAAATGTATTTTAACATATTTTTCTATTTAACATATATTTCTATATTAATATTTATAACTATATATTAATCTATTATATGTAATATATGTATATATTAATATTTCAATTTATTTCAAATTATTTTAATATATTTTCATTTTAACACAGCCGTATTTATATACATATATTTTATAGATTTATTGTTTATATGCATGTGTTGTATAGATTCATTGTTACATGTTTACATATATTTTATATATAGCATAAATAAAATATACTAATATTTTAATTTCTTTTATTTTAATATATATTAGCACATGTAGAGTTATATATATTTAAATTTTAATATATAATTTTAATATATTCGATATATTAAAATAAATTTTATATATAATTTAAATTTTAATGTATCTATTTTATGTTATTAAATATAGCGTATATTAGCATAGAGCACATAGAAAGAAAATACATTAATAATAAATATATTAATAATTAAAATAACTTAATATAATGAACGTTGCTATTTAAATTTCATCATTTAAACATAAGAATTGTGCATTAATATATCTGTAATATATGGATACATGGACAGGGATCTCTGGGATGAGGGGGATGGGGCCAGCGCAGCGATGCCCCCTGCTGGCATCTTCCCGGGAAAACTCCGGGACACCTCCAGGAGCTCTCCCAACTTTTCCGGAGGGGTTTCTTTGGGGGATATTTTTTAATTCTATATATCTTTATTTTTAGAAAGATCCACGGAACTGCGGGGCTGGAGCCCAGCCAGGGATGGGCATCTTCCCGGGAAAGCTCTGCCCCCCTTTTCCCAGCTTCTCCCAAGGGGGTTTCTGGGAATACTTCGCTCCGGGCTGGAGGTGCTGGACCCCTCGGAGCACCTGGAAGGATTCAGGGGAGCAGCTGGACTGCCTTTGCTCCCTGATTTTCCAACCACAATTCCCTCAGAGGTGCACAAACCCACCCATGGAGCTTGGAATGCACGTGGATCCAGCTTCCAGCTCATCCCTGCTCCTTCCACATCTCCCAGACGTGCAATTCCCAGAAAACCCCCCCTTGCCTGCATCATCCCACCGAGCCAGAGCCTAAATCCTGCTCTTCCCGGCACAAAATCCTCGGGAAAGTTCAACTTATATGGATAAATCACCTCCTGGAGCGCCAGCAATTCCATAAAAAACTTGGAGGTGCCACCTGGCTGCAGAAGGAGCATGGAAAGGGGTTTGTATGGATTGCATCCATCCCTTTCCACGTGATCCAGGTGGATCCCTGCTCCCTGCTTGGATTGCATCCATCCCTTTCCACGTGATCCAGGTGGATCCCTGCTCCCTGCTGTGGGGAGGAGGCAAATACCCCTGGCAGACATTCCCATTCCATTCCCATAGCCACCCTATCCAAGGATATTTGGATTTTTCCAGGGGCACTTGCTGCAAGCCCCCTTTTCCAGTTGCTATGGCTGCATCCCAAATATCCCCATCCCCAGGGATATCCCGAATATCCCATCCAGGGATGCCCCAAACATTTCCATCCCCAGGGATATCCCGAATATCCCATCCAGGGATACCCAAACATCCCACCCAGGGATACCCCAAATATCCCACTCAGGGATACCCCAAACATCCCACCCAGGGATACCCCAAATATCCCACTCAGGGATACCCCAAATATCCCACTCAGGGATACCCCAAATATCCCACTCAGGGATACCCCAAACATCCCACTCAGGGAT
>JAYRBT010000464.1:0-11556 GCA_036023395.1 Myiotriccus ornatus | reverse complement strand
GAACGACGAGACCCTCTACAAATCCTTCAACGGCCTGAAGAACCAGTACGTCCTGGGAGCACAGGGCAGGGCTTGTTTTCCCTCCCAGGTCCTGCCCTGTTGTTCACCCTCCACTCTCTGCAGAGCCCTGGGGGAGGGATGCTGAGAGAGAAGGCAGAGAGCGACGGGCAGGGCAGGGCAGGGGGACAGCCCGGCTCCTCTGAGCACGATGACGGTGCTCAGGGTACTGTAGACTTACAATAACTCTGGTACCTGTCCCTTCCTTTGCAGGAACAAAGATCTGAAGACACTCCTGGCTATTGGAGGATGGAATTTTGGCACACAGAAGTAAGTTCAAACCATGTCCTGCCCATAAAAGCACCCTGGAAAGGGGTGGAGAGGAGGAAGATACTCCAAACAACGCCCAATTCTCTCCTGCTCTGCTTGCCCAGGTTCACTACAATGGTTTCCTCTGCTGACAACCGCCAGACCTTCATCAAGTCTGTCATCAAATTCCTGCGCCAGTACCAGTTTGATGGGCTGGACCTCGACTGGGAATACCCCGGCTCCAGGGGCAGCCCAGCCCAGGACAAGGGGCTCTTCACCGTGCTGGTTAAGGTGGGTTTTGGTCTGCTCAGCACAGCCTTGACCAGAGCCCTGGGAGATGGAATGTCTGAGACCTGTTCCTTGGCATCCCTCAGGAACTGCTGGCAGCCTTTGAGCAGGAGGCCAAACAGACCAACCAGCCCCGTCTCATGGTCACCGCGGCTGTGGCTGCAGGACTTTCCACCATCCAGGCCGGCTACGAGATTGCTGAGATTGGGAAGTGAGTAGCAAAGCCTGAGTAGCACTTGGGGGACTGGTTTGGCTTCCTGCAAGCGCTGCAGTCAGAGCTCCAAAGATGTGCAGGGAGTGGGACCGGCCAGCGCTGGAGGAACCGTCAGCTCTGGTGCCTGAGCAGCTCAGGACACAGCCCATGCTCTCCACAGGTACCTGGACTACATCCACGTGATGACCTACGACTTCCACGGCTCCTGGGAGAGAAACACTGGCGAGAACAGCCCCCTGTACGCAGGCCCAGCTGACACCGGTGACTACAAGTACTTCAATGTCGTAAGTGTGTTTGTGAGACACAACCCCAGGTCCCGGCTCTGTGCTTGCACCAAGGAGGAGAGATTGAGGAATTCATCATCCTGCCTGCAAACCTGGGCAAAGACTTCAACGGGAATGTTTTCTTGCAGGAATATGCTATGAATTACTGGAAGGACAATGGTGCCCCAGCTGAGAAGCTCCTTGTTGGCTTCCCAACCTACGGAAAAAGCTTCACCCTGCAAAACCCATCTGACACCTCTGTTGGGGCTCCAGCATCAGGCCCTGGACCAGCTGGACCTTACACCAGGGAGGCTGGAACACTGGCTTACTATGAGGTACGTGTGTCCAGTCACATTCCTTGTTCAAATCATTTGAAGGAACGTATCAGGAAGGCACACATGGAGCTTTCTGAATGGCTGCCTCAGACACAAAACTGTCCCTAGAATTGCTAAGAAAAAGTTACTTATTCTCAGGGACCAGACAAATGACACAAATCTAGAGAATAAAGTCAAGACAATGGCAGAGCCTGGACTTTTCCCTTTTTGAGATTAACATTCCACCTCTTGGTGCTTCTCCCTAGATCTGCTCTCTCTTGAGCTCTGGAGCCACCCAGGCTTGGGACGAACCCCAGGACGTGCCCTATGCCTACAAGGAGAGCGAATGGGTTGGCTACGACAACATGAAGAGCTTCAGCATCAAGGTCTGGTGGGCCCTGGGGCTGTGCTGGGAAGAGGCAGGAGGCTCCTGCGGGAGCAGCTCCCGGGGCTGATCGGGATTTCTCCCCGGCCCCAAACAGGTTGACTGGCTGAAGAAGAACAACTTTGGAGGCGCCATGGTTTGGGCCCTTGACATGGATGACTTCACTGGCACTTTCTGCAATGAAGGCAAATACCCCCTGATCTCCACCCTGAAGAAGGGCCTTGGTCTGCAGAACGGCGGTGAGTGCTTTGCGTGCACAAGCAGCTCCTTGAGGGGAACTCCCGAGCTCCCCCTGAAGGGAGGGGAGGGATGGGACTCTGTCAACACAAAAATAAGCCCTTTCCTGCTTTGGTTGCAGACTGTGTGCCTCCCGCTGAGCCCCTGCCTCCAGTCACTGAGGCTCCCACTACTACAAGTGGAAGCGGGAGCGGCGGCTCTGGCGGGAGCGGCTTCTGCGCCGGCAAACCCAACGGCATCTACGCAGACCCAGAGAACAAGAGGAACTTCTACAGCTGCTTGAACGGCCAAACCTTCGTGCAGAGCTGCGAAGAGGGGCTCGTCTTCGACCCCCTCTGCTCCTGCTGCAACTGGCCATGAAGCTCCTAACCCTGTTGCAGCCAGCAGACCCGTCTGATCTGACTGCACACAACAGTGATTAAATAAAGCTGTCTGCAGACGCAACAACCCTCCCTGTTTTAATCCGTTTCATTCTTGATATTTTGGTGCTTCCTGATTCTCCCATGGTACTCAAACTTGTGCTCAGGGAAAGGCTTGAATCCACAGGCTGGACTTAATTCCCGTACGGCATTTTCCGGGGCTTTCTTGCTGCCCTACCCCAACAGCCGCAGGGAACAGAGAGGAGCAGAAGGGGTCATGACATCACAACCCCCCCCGGGCTGCTTCCCCCGGCCCAGAGCACATTCCACAGGGCAGTTACTCACCCTCAGCTTTTCCCTCCACGTGCTGCTGTCACCTCCAGCAGCCCCTGCTCCGTGTCTGTAGCGGCTGCAGTGCACGGACCGGCCAGCCCGCCAGGGCAGGATGGCAGCGGGGCGGGAGCCAAGGGGTGAGAGCTGTGCCAGGTGGGGGCACCCGGGGTGGGGCTCTGGGCTCGGGGCTTGTCTTCTCTCGCAGCTCCCCGCTGGCATCAGCTTCCCCAGCAACCTCCCCTGACTGGGCTGCTCATCACTCGCTGGCCGGGGGAAAAAACAGGCCTTTGTGGCAGGAGGGAACAGGCATCCAAAGGGCAGATCCCCCCAGATATCCAGGGTCAGGGGAAGCTCCCATCTGGGAGGTGGGGGGGTGGTTGGCCTCAGGCAGAGAGCAGCAGACACTTCAGGTAAAAAAGCAGCACGAGGTCACCTCTATTTTATCTTTTTTTTTGTTGTTTATCCCACTGGTGGGCACTTCCCTCTGCAGGTCCCTCAGCTGTGCAGAAACATGTCTCATTTGGGACAACTCAGGAAAGGAGGATGTTCCCGTACTACTTCGCCCCAGACAGGCTGGGGATTGAGGTGATGGCCGTCGGGGGAAACCCTCTGGTTGGGCCAGGCTGTTACCTGGGCCAGGAGGTGAGTTGTTTGAGTGTTGTGGTCCTTTGCAGAAGGCACAGGACAGGAGCCATAGGGCCATGGACAGCCCCACACCTTCCCTGCAGACCCACTGCAGGATGTCTCCACATAAACCTGGGAAAAAATTCCCCTCCCTTCCCAACACACCAGTCCTTAAAGCTCCACAGCAGTGAGAAAACAGGGGAATTAATAAGAATAGCATCAACAGGAATAGAATCAATAGGAATAACATCAATAAGAATAACATCTGCTGCTCGTGCACTTCTGCCCTGCAAATGGTGTCTTTGAAAGGTCAGTCAGACACTTCTGCTTTCGGATTGCAGACAACCATCCTGAAATCCTCTCTGAGCACCAGACCCATGAGCAGCAAGGGTTACGTGATGGGAGCGAGGACAGGCCCGCGCTTCATGCCGAGCAGTCGGGTGAGGAGTGGGGAGTCCTGAGCTTTTCACACTCTCAGGGCAGCCAAAGTGTCGAAGAGCAGGTCTGTCAGCCCCAGCTGGCTGCCGCCCCGAGCACGTGGGAATGGTTTGCACAGCCAGCTGTTCCCTACAAACGTTTTCCCCCTTGCAGACGGTGACCCCCGGCCCCGCAGCGTACGAGCCCTTCCGGATGGAAAAGAGGAAGTGCCGGCCTGCCCATGCCCCGTTTTCCTCCAGTACACCACGATTTCCATCCAGGCCTCCGGACCGAGAACTGTTCCCTGGGTAACGTAACTCATTTTCTTACAGCTTTCACACGGATGGAAGATAGGAAACTGAGTTCTCAGTGAAGCCTCTTTATCTTCAAAAAGCTTCCCTGCTTTGGCTTTAGCACCATGACTAGAACACTACACCATGCATTTCTCCCGTGGATCTCCCCCACGTTGCTCTGCTGAAAGCAAAAACTCACTTAGAACACAGGCTGAAGTTCTCAACACCATCTCACATCTTCCTTTTCTATGGCACCATCATTGCTATTAACGAATAATTGTATTTTAATGACCATCAACAGGTCACTGAGGTAAATTCTGTTTTATAAACATCATACACCAGCATTGAGATACTTCATGCCTGTTTTTTTTAGACCTGGAACTTATAACGTAGAGCAGCCACTGAACAAAAAAGTCACTTGGCCGATGAGGTTTGGGTCTCCAGACTGGTCTTCAGTGCCCAAGCCACCAAAGAAGATGGTAAAAAGGGAGGTACAGGAGGTAAGGACAGGGGTGAGGAAATTTCCTGGTAACTTTGCATCTGCACTACTTTTGTTATGCTTTCCTTACCTGGCTGGGGCACAAGATACGAAGCGATTTCCTGTGAGAAAACACCTGTTTGCAGAACCAGCCGCAGTCCTTCAAAAAACCCTTCTATTAAGAAATTTCCCCCGGAAGTTTCCACCCGCGAGGCGAAGCGAAGCAGAGCCTCGACTGCCCCGTGGGGAGCTCTGCTGCGGAGAAACACTCACCCAAAACGCGGGCTGAGGCTCTCGAGGCCGTCTCGCACCTTCCTTTTCCGAAGCCTGAATGGTTGTCTTTCAGATGACCATAGACAAAGACTCCAAGAAGCACCGGGAGCGACTGGCCTACCTGAAGCTGCACTTCGGCTGAGGGGCTGGGCCGTGCCCCTTCCCCCTCTGGAGACACTGCCTGCACCTCCAGGCTCACTGAACCACTAGAATGAAACAAGTATTTTAGAAGCTGAGTAAAATCGTTCCAGGCAGAGGGATTTCTGGCTGCTGGTCGTCTCACCCCGCTCCCCTCGGCCCTGGCCCAGGGGGTGCTGTCTCCGGGTGCAGGTTTGGGCTGGGGGGGAAGTTTGGGAGGAGACACGGCCGGGGACAGGTGACCCCAGTGACATTCCAGACCATGGGACAGCACGCTCAGGTCATGGAGCGTGGGGAAGATGGAGGAAAGGGGGAGATGTTTGGAGTTGCTAATTAAGAATCTGGCCACAAAAGTAAACGTGGCCTGAGACAGAAAGGCCCTGGTGTTCACCTTCAGCTGTTCACCTTCAGCTGTTCCTGCAGGGAGCTGCTCGAACCCTGGGGATTCCTGTAAATGTTTACAAACCCTCACACAGACTGATCACAGCCTTGCTGTGGTCCCAGGGGAGAACTAAGAGCAGGCAGCACTCACCCTGGGTGTAACTACAGCCCCAGAGCAGCCTTTCCGATTTCCTGGCTTCATTTACCTGTTCCTGGAGCAAATTTCACCTGCAGTCCAGTTTCAGCTGTAAGCCCAAAATACATTCTTCCAGTTTCCCACTTTCAGGCTTCGAGAGCTCTCACAGATGTACAACAGCTGCCCACAGGCTTTTTGAGTCACGCTGGTTCCCTCCCTCCCTCCCTCCCAACCACAAGCCCCACCTGCCAGAACGGGGATGTAGCTGTTGGTTCACAGCTGCCCCTTTGGCTGCAAGATTTTGGATAAGAGGGGTATGACCCCCTGGAATTTTTACTGTCCTAAAACCTGGGGTTTATGGCTGTTTAAGGCCTTACCTTTGTATTCATGGCAGACATTGTATTTCACCTCCATCTGTCTGGCTTTTCTGATCAGGAGAAAAAGGGGTGTGAGAAGATTAACGAAGTCAACAGAACCTGAGATTTTTCACCATGTTCCACCTCTGGCTGGAGGAACCCTCTACTAAAGTTTTTGCCAGACTGCTGGGATATCAAAGGGCTCTTTGTTGTCATTTCTGACGAAACTCCCAACCTTCTCAGCTACCAAATGTTCCTTAAGAGAAGAGATGCAGAGAGAAGGACAAGATCTCCTATTCTCACACCGCCCATGGAAAACACACTCAGGCTCCATTCAGGTCCTTTTCCACTCTTAAAACTTGAAGGACTCAGCCAGTTTGGGTCTTAGGAGATAAAATTTCTTTTATTATGAACATAAAAATTACAATTTTCATTCTATTTTTTCCCCCTCCTCAGCGAGGGATTTTCTCATTGCGAGAAAAGCTTAATCCAGGTAAAAAAAGATAGACCCTTTGATATATACATAAATACACAGTGTCTCTGTACATCTGTCATCCTGTACAACCAAGGCACCAACAGAAGTGACAATGGCACATGCAGAGGGTCTTTGAGAGATCTAATTTCAGACTGTCTGGCAGGAACATCTCCATTCTCACTGAAATCATTATTCCCTTTTCTCTTTCCTCCTCCCTGGGTGATGGGGGAAGAGGGAGGCCTGGGAGGATCCTTTAACTGCACAGAGGTGAACATGAACACCTTGGGATCCTTGGGAGACTGGACCAAACCACAGGAGTCTTTTGTCCAAAAGAATTTCCAGTATTTTCCCTAAGAAAATGTTGAAGGAAAATTAAAGCAAAGCCCTCCAGAACCAGCTCATAATTACAACACTCCCCTCATCAGCCGTTTTCACTGCTGAAATAAAGTCTTCTGCTCTGGGGAAATAAAAGGGGGGAGAAGAGGAACTTCTGTTGATAGAAGCACATATTTGAGAATGGATAGAGTGAAAGAAATGTGATCACTAGCACAGCCTTGCAGCCTGCAATCAATGCAGCTTTATTCCATATTCCAAGTTCCAAAACAACTGGTGAAGGCTTGAACTCTCCAAGGACTTGTGCTGTGTTGAAACGAACAAAAGAACTGAAAAGCAGCCCGAAGCAGCTGTGAAACGTTGCCAGTCATTCTGCTGGAAAGTGATCTCAGAGCAGGGCAGGGTAAACACCACATTAAGGGCTTTTAAGTCCCAAGTGCAGCTGCAGTCAGCAAAGTGAGAACAAAATGCCAACTTAGCTCTTATATTTACACTTCACTCCTTGCTGACACATCAGACACCTTGAGTTTATAAAAGAAAAGTCTGTTTGTTTTTACCTGCCAAGAATGCCAAGAAAGAAACCTCCCTGGGATTCTTCTGTCTCTGTTAATACACATTCCTTAGAACTAAAGCCTGGCAGGGTTGATGGCAGAAGTTTCCCTCCCTGCCTGCCAGGCAGCCACGCACGAGTGATGCCTTTGTGTTCTGCAGAGCCTGCTGGGAGCAGGAAAACCCTGGTGTGCCCCAGCTCTTCAGAGAGTAAAATCCTGCCCACAGTGGAAACAAACCAAAGTCCCCCCGGACAATTCCCATCTGTGATCCCTTCAGTGCTCTGACGATAATTGACCATCGGCCATTCCAAGTCAGCAGGAGAGCAAAGGGGAATCCTGGAAACCAGGACGAGAGTGGAGTTCACTCTGCAGAGGGACCATTCCTGGGCCACTCAGTTGGTCTGCCTCTCCTGAACCCTCCTTCTCTGAGCAGCCACAGGAACTCCAGCCCCACCTCACTTCTTCCTGCGGATTTTGGGCTTTTTCACTGGCCGGAGGTAGGGATTGTCTATCACATTCTCCTCCCCATTCCTGCTGCCTGCCAGGGAGGTGTTCTGCTGTAACACTGAGGCGTTTTCCTTCTCAGGTCCTGAATCATCCTGTACAACAAAAAAAAAACAAAACCCAAACCTAAACCACCAGAGTTACACAAAACAAGGCTTAGAAATCTTTCTACCCAGAGAAGCTGTGGCTGCCCCATCCCTGGAAGTGTCCAAGGCCAGGCTGGACAGGGCTTGGAGCAACCTGGGATAGGGGAAGGTGTCCCTGCCCATGGCAGGGGGGTGGAACTAGGTGATGTTTGAGGTCCCTTTCAACCCAAACCATTCCACAAATCTAAGTTCAAACCACATAACCTGTGGGCAGAAGAGACAATCAACAGCAGCACACGAGGAGCTGCATTAGGGGTGAGGCTTCCTGATGTCTAGCACAAGAAGATCCCTTGGGGAAGAACCAGGTTTCAGAAGCTCAGGGCAGAGGGGCCCAAGGGCTGCCTCAGGGTGGTTGTACCGTGCTCATGTGCAGCGGGAGGTTCTCGGTGTCCGTCTGCTCGTCCTGCTCCGACGAGTCCGTCTCTTCCATCTGCTGCATTTCCAGCTCAGAGGGGAGAAGAGCTGTCAGGTAGGGGACAGTGAAAGGCCTGGCAGCAATCACTGGAGTCAGGGCAAAGGACACAGTCAGGGAGCTGGGAGAAAACTCTTCCCCTCAAAAATGAGGAAAGCACAAAGAGAACAAACACTTCCCCTGGTTCTGGCTTTAAACACACACCACCTCCTCCTGCTGCTCCCAGGGATCAGGAACAAAATATGCTGTCCCTACAAGATGGCAGTCTCTAATTTCCTATTTTCTGAGGCCCCTTTACGTTTCCAACATTATTCCAAGACAAAAAAAATCCTTCCTGACCTCCACAAAAGTTCCATTATCTCACAGGCTGAAGCATCACTTGTTTCCCCTTTAAGTTAACACTGACACCTGTGCTATCAGTGAACCTTGGGAAGGTGGGAATTCTCATCACTGCTTTGCAGTCAGGGAAACAGGAAAGCCTCCACTACCACTAAAATGTCAGAGAAGAAATTACTCATTCAAAGGTTACAGTGGATGAGCTTTGAATTTAGCCCCTCTCAGCCTTCTCAATGAGCAGAAGACATAGTGAGAGTAGAAGCCTTCATCCCCCTTTTAAACACAAAATTCCTCATTTCCTTCAGGGAATAACGCAGTGTGGTTATTCAGAGCTCACCCCCTGCAGCAGCAAGAACCCCAAAGCGGGGGGATTTGCTCAGGGACGCACATTTAGGGCACAGAGAGCCCCGGAAAACTCACGTGGGAATGTGCTGACGTCGTCCTTGAAGAGGCTCTGGGTCTCCCCTGTCTTGGCCATGAACCGTGTGAGAGCCCTTTCCACGTCCCGCCGCTGGGAAGCCGCCTTTTCCCTCAGGACCTGGTAGTCGGACACGGGCTCCCGGTACGTCTGCGGAGCAGGAGGGAAGGGAGGGAACAGCTCCCGTTCAGAGCACTGCACGGATGCAGGAGCTGCAGGCACGCTCTGACCTGTACTACTGACAGGCTTCTGGAGAGCTCCAGACGTCCATCAGCCAGAAATCCAGGGATCCTGGCTGATTTCCAGGCAGCAAGGGATGTCCCCAAGCCAAGGCACATATAAAGCAGGAGAAGCAATGCTTTGGACAGACAGTACCAGCAGAGCAGTAAAAACACACCACTGCTGCTGCTCTGGACTCCAAACAGCCCCCAAACGGCACAAAAATCCTGGTTTCACTCACCGGTGTCTTGATGTAAGTGTGGGGATCTGGGAACTCTGGGAAATGGCCAGGAATGTGGGATGGGTGAGGCTTGTTCTGTCCAGCTGTCAGGGCTTTGGGAGTCACGGGCTGGTTTGTCACAGGAGCTACAGGAGTTAAAAAGCACAGAAATCAGGGGGGTTCCTCCTGCCCAGGGCCAGGCACAAAGTGCTGCAGCTGAGATGGGACCCACATCCCCAGGCCCTGCCCAGGCACATCCCAGGAGGCTGTGTTTGGCATCCCAGAAGGGAACTGGGATCACTTGGCCCTTCCCTCCCACACAAGAAGAACAAAGCCCTCCTGAGGACTCTGGTGTGCAGTGAGGACACCGGTGTGAAGTGACTCCTCCTTCACCTCTCACAGTGTCACTACCAAACTGCACTTCCAGGAGCTCTGGAAGGCATCATCCCTCAGAAAGCAGGGGCCCTCTGGAAGCCAGCAGAGAGGAATGGCAGATTATTCCCGGCTTGTGGCAGAAAGGATTTCTCACGTACGGGCAGTGATGACCATCCTCTGGGAGCGCTTGGCATACGCAGGAAGGGTTTCAACATTGAACCCTGGAACAGAAAGGGGAAACGGGAGTCACACCAGGACTTCATCCTGGTCAAAAATCCCTTCTTTTAGGCTTCTCCAGAATTTTTCCAAGGGCTCCAAATGACACGAGAAGGAAAACCAAGCACTGTGTATATTCACACTGCACCACACACCCTGCACGAGGCTCAGGACAGGGGCTAAAACACAAACCCCAGAGACACAGGGCACGGATTTTCCTGCCAGCACAGCACATCCAAAGCTGGAATGAGCAGGAACAGCCAACCACTCACCCATTTCCACCAGAGTAACCACGATATCCGAGAGCGTGGGCTGGGTCCTGGCTGTGTGCTCACAGTACGACTTGGCACTCCTTCCAATTTCCGAGATATCTGGGGGGACAAAACCACCACATATTGAATTCCTACAGTGCCCACACTTGTATCAGCCCAAGCCCAGCTTCAGGGATGGGAATTTTTAACAAATGTGGCAAGGAATGAGAAACAGCTCCTGGAACGGAGCGTCCTGCAGCCTGGGTATTTAAAATTCGAGCATGGAGACACTAAAGATTAAAGAGTCAGATGTTTTCCACAAACGCAAAAGGCAAATCTGCATCACAGGCATGAAAAAAAAAAACCTCAAACGCAGAATTGATTATTTCTTGACTTCATGAAAATAAGTATGTTCTCAGCACATCACCCAGAGAGGGAGGAGCAGAGGCACCTCATGAACCAATGGCTGGAATGTTGCTGTTTCTCTGTTCATTCTGGCAGCATCTCAGCACGGGGAGCTTCTGTGAGCATCTGATGAGTACTCGCTTCAGGAGCTGGGGCAAACCCAAAGTGCCACAGAGGTGACTCCAGCCACCGCCAACCCAGCCTTTCTGCAACGGCCTTTAACATCAGATAACAAAAACAGGGGGAAAAAAAAACCCCAGCAACCAGCGAAGGAGCAAAGGCCAGCGAGAGAAACGAACGGGGCACTCACAGCTCTGGATCATCTCGGTGAGCGTCTCCACCGCCGCCTTCTCGGCGCTCTCGAAGCCCGCCTCGGTCAGCAGGGAGCTCACCACGACCTGCAGCGTCCGCCGCCGCGCCAGGTGGTAGTTGTCGGCCGGGGTGCCGGCCTGCTTGCTGCCAGGGCGCTGCCACGGCAGAGCGGGGCTCAGGGCACGGCGGGGAGGGCAGCGACAGGGAATGGGAATGGGACAGGGAATGGGAAAGAGGAGGCGCTGGGAAGGGGCAGCAGTAGGGGATGGGAAGGGTCTGGGAGCAGCTATTGGGACAGACCCAGAAGCAGGTAGTGGAAAGGATTTGGGAACAGTAGTGGGAAGGGTCAAGAGCGAGTAATGGGAAGGGGCAGGGAACAGGTGCTGGGAAGGGTCTGGGAGCAGGTACTGCCCTGGCAGCCCCAGGGAATGGGGACACGGGTGGGCTGAGGGACTCAAGGGCAGGAACACACACACACATGCACACACACATGCACACACATGCACACACACATGCACACACACATGCACACACACATGTACACACACATGCACACACACACAAACACACACATGCACACACACAGGC